>DF237383.1:59949-78289 GCA_000708835.1 Klebsormidium nitens | reverse complement strand
TGTATGTATTATAGTCGGAGTAATACTATTAAATAGGGCACCCCTTCAAAAGCTCGACTGCACAGTGCAAACACCACCGCATGCGTTGTCTTGTTGAAATTTGACACCACGATGAACACTTTTTGCAGGTTTTTGCAATTCGACGGGCCTAATATTGCGTTGGAAAGTATAACACAGTTTTAATTGCAAATCATCATACCGCCGCTTTCTACACTGAACCAAACGCCGTGCAATTGTCGAAATGGAAAAACGTCCATCGAAGTCACCCTGGTGTCAAGCTCGCTTGCAACTTGCGATCGGAAGTTCTGGAACAGTGGAAGATCTGCAATTAACTCCCACTTCAACTTCAAGGGGAGCCTCCTTGGCGGCCTTCCTTCAACCAAACTCTGTATCAGGATTGGGAATTTGCATTTTGCCCCACTGCCTGTGCACCAATCTGCAGAACCAGCTGAGGAGTTTGGAACAAGCTGACAAGATGCACAGCGACGGCGCCCATGTGGCAGAGTCGACTCCACGTGATCACAATGCGGAAGATAACCGGCCGCAGAGCTCAGAAGCAGAAAATGTGTCCCAAGAGGAAGAAACAGCACACAACCAAAGGGCACCAGACCCCAAGATAGCACAAGCTTCCCAGAGGATGTTTGACAGTGTGGCAGCATTCCTGAGGGGAGAGCTTTCGTTGACCGGCCAAGAATGCACTCTGCTGGCAGCTATGAATGAACGAGCTGCAGCAGAGTATGACAAGTTTGGCGACTATGCTGAAGGGCTGTGCGTATTCTTTGAGAGGCTGTCACAGAAGAGCGAGATCCTGAGGGAGTACCTGGCGGATGTTGATGAAATCGACCGGCAGGTCACCGAACTGGAGGCAGTTGCTTCGGCTCTGGATGGATACACCAGTTCGTTAGAAAGCAGGCTGAGAACGGCGAGCGCGCCCCCCTCCCCTTCATGGAGCCTAGGAACTGCCAAGCTGTCCTTTTAGGGAGTCCAGGGTGGTTTCTCTCATTGCTGGCATGCGCCTCTTAAAGCCATCCTTCATTGGGGCAAGTCTGAACCAATGTGCGCCCATCCACTTCCTGGACACGTAAGAACGTTACAGGGCAGTGGTTCACTTGTGCAAAGCAAGGGTATCTGCTGCTCTGCAATTGGACGGATGAAGGGAAGGGGCGGAAGACTGAGGCATGAACTTCGATTTAGAAGGGAGGTGAGCATGATTGGATTGCCTTTACACAGCTTTGACAAAGTGTGGTTGTGATCAGCAAAGGTCTTCAATATGGGTTTATTTGGTGTACAAGTAACGTAGTCACTGGATCCGGTTGCTTGTGTAGACTGACCAGGTACGGTCCAAAAGGAAGGAGTCTGTTGCGAATCTGTCTTGCAAGTCCAAAAGAACTGCCTGCTTTACATGGTTCTTGGAATCGCATACTTTCATCCAACCTTCTCGATCTTTCATTGGTTGCGCTCTGAAGTCCAAGCATCGCTGCACTTTATGCAGGCAGAAAAGGATTGCTGACGCATCTTAGAAAGAACTTGTGGTGCACAATCGAAGTCTGTCTGGTGCATCCGGGCGCAGAGATTAGGACCTTGTGAGAGTGACATGATGGCACCTTCTTAACTAGTTGACACTGTGGCTCTTGAAGAAGCCATAATCCATAAAAATCGTGAAGCTAGGCACCACCAAATAGACGCAACATGATTCCGGCTCTTGAGAAGATTCGGTGATTTACGACAAGACTAGCATGGGCCAGATCATGCAAGCACCTTTTGCCACAGATGTATGATACTGCAAGCCGGCAATAGTTGTGCGCTGCCTAGATGAAGTCATGGAGTTTGTATACGGTCAGTGCCGGGCTGCCATCATTGCATGCCAGGCTAGAGCTTCGCCACAGAGAGCTGCAACTTTGGCCAACTTGACAGGCTCCGGCTCTGCTGCTCATGCAGGGTAAGAGGTTGCAATTCCGGGCGCCCTCGAGTTTGGGTCGACTCTGACATGCTTTCACAGTGCGCCCGTGTGTGATTGCCGCGGCTATACTACATTTCTCATTCAAGCCCACAGTGTTCCACAATGATGACGGATGGCCTTACCTAACGCATGCATCTTATCTATCGAATGGAATCCTGGACGACCTTGTCCCAATCAGGGAGTTACAAGAAAACTTGCCTCACAAGACAGCAGATTAGGCGACACCTCCACTTTACGTAGATGTGTATCGTCTCCTAAGAAGACGTCGCGAGCTTTTCTTGAATCAAGGTCAACAAGGGTCAATACGTTCCCGCTTCCGTTAAGTTGAAGGCCAAGTCGGCTTTGAGACGACCCCTGTTGCAAACCTATGGTGCCATCTTCTAACCGAACGTCCAGATTTGCCTCCGCTCTACGTGAGAAGTTCTCAGGACGGAGGGCCTCCAGTACCGCTCTCCTTGTCAACGGGCTCGCCAAACTGAAGCACCAGATGTCCGAGTTGTTGAAAAAGATCGGATCCCAGCCCACTCCGAAATCCGCAAAAGCCAGACCATAAGACCCGGTCTTTCTCACACACTGGACACACTATAAGGCATACTACGTAGAAATGAAGAAATCATGACCACAGCAATACAATCTGAAGGGTGGAAAAACGGTCCGTTGAAAAGTAGATGAGATAGAAGGCAGGACGGTCCTTCAAGGTGGTTCCTTGTTCCCTCCTCACCTCTTTTGAAAGTCCTTCTCGGTCAACTTGAGGCTAGCTTCAACCACGAACGGCTCTTTCAACCCCCTGACAGAAAGCAAGCCTGATCGGATAAGTCCCCACTGCAAGATCAGAAAGCCAACACTGCAAAATCCAAGAGCAGCAATCGCGGTGTGTTTATTCACGAAAGTTCGGGCATTACTTAGAGAAAGTCGCAGGACGCACGCTCGGGTTGAGAGATTTCAAGCAAGTATGACACGGGACCAGAATGAAGGTGGGGACACTCGAACCGTTTGGAACCAGTCGAGAATGATATTCTGTCGTGAGATGGGGACCTTCCGTCTTTGCCAACTTGCGGGAGGGTCGATTGCAATAAGCTTCTCTTCGGATTTTGTCAAAGCAATGATGACTTCCAAGAGGAAGCCTGATCAAGCAAGTCTTTCTCCTGCCTTTACGTGCTCACTCAAAGAGCGGCCTTCTCGTATCTCGTCTAACCTCTATGTGATCCCGTTTTTTCAGTGTCTTCCTTATTCAGTCTTCAAAAACACGCGGTGTACCGCTCCTTTCGCAAGTTGGAAAACGGATTAAGCTGCGAAGTGTGTTTGGACTAACTTGGTTGCGAAGGACTTTTTGCCACTCCTAGTTCGCCTGACCCTGCAAACGGCTATCGAAACACACGTCGACGCGGTCACAAGACTTCGGAAAAATGGACGACAATATTCGATCTTACCGTTTCTCTCCGTTGAGGGTAACTTTTACTTTCGACGCTGTCAGGCAGGCCTCCGAGACCGACACGCCCTGGGCAGAGACACAACAACAAGATTATTAGAAAGCTTGACGCCTCTGCCTTTTCAAAGTGTCAGTTCAACCGACGACGTCACAACCGACCATCCGTCGAAACACGTGCGTAATGAGGGTGTAAACACTTCGTTTGGTAGCTCTTCCTTCCGCCAGCGTTACATACTGACGGTGACGCTCCGATCGAAACGATGGCCTGCTCAAGACAAGACTCTGAACATTCTTCGCGAAAGTCTGGGGGTCTCCATCAACGCCAAAGAAAATCGGAGGTCTGACCAAAAGGAGAAACAACACAAAGCCGTGAACACTACGAAAGGGAATCGAGAAGAGACATTATGGCCAACACAAAGAAATTCAAACGCTGTTTCGTCGAAACATGGGTTGGCAGGACGGATTACACTGAGACTCTTGTCTTTAGAAGAGCGTTGACAATAAATGAGATTAAAGACCGCGGGAGCAGCGAGTCCTCACCTTGTAAACCGCGTTTTTGGCGGTCACAACCAGGGTTCTGACTGTGCCGGACAGAAGGTCGCGGTTGCGACCAAAGACGAGGACTTGCAGGTCTTCCTCGGCATCCAACTGCAAAGAGGAGTTGACTACATCAGTGGAACCAAAGTGTGAAAGAGTGTTAAAATTTGAGACTTGCCTGGGCTCTCTGGTCAGCCTTGCGTCAGCACTTGTTTGGAGAATGTCAAGAAGCAGGTGTCAAGGGGAAAACAGAGTGAAGAAAGCAGCAAGACTACGTTTGGACTCCTGATGATGACAATCAATCGAGTAAGAAACGTAGATCAAGTGGGGATAGATGCAGCACTGAACAAGCAAAGGACTGTGTCAGACTGCAAAAAGCGCAACGATCCATGTGCCTCCTTTCTGGAACAAAAAGCACCAACGAAGGCACCAAGCAGACGAAACCCAGATAGAATCAAGTTTCTTTTAGAGCATGATTGTGTTCTGTTGAGTACGGATCCTGTCTGAGGGACATGAGTAAGAAATTCTGGTATCCTTGCCTCTGCTGGTCTCCGTTTGAGTGAAGGCGGTGCCTTGTTTACATTAAAGCCCTTCAATGCTTCGGGACTGCACCATGGTGACTCGACTTCCCATGCAACTTCTTCAAGCACGAGGGCAGAGGGAATGACAGAGCTGGCCACTCTTACTCAAGCGTGATAGATCAGAAGGTTGACGAGATGAATTGCACAGAAAAGCTGGACTTCCCGCCAATCTCCACCAACCGCTCAATATTGTTGGTCGAGGCTATTACCCGGGAAGCATCTGGGATGTCAATTGAGGACTTTGAGCTGGAAGTTTGCTGGAGTCTGCTAGAACTCCACATCTCCACCCATCCATTTGAGTGACCTGGAAAACTTTTGCCCTATGGCGTCACGGAACATGCCAATGACACTCTAAAGTTTAGGAACCTCCGAGGTACGAATGATGGTTGTCCAAAAGTCCAACCTGTCAAAAATGATGTTCATTTCTTCTTGGAGGAAGTTGAAACCAGCGCTGACCTGAGTCTTCAGGTACAGCTTCAGTGCTTGGGAGACCAGGAAACCTGTGATACTGCCACTCTTATCCTTGGATTCCTGCTCCACCGAGGACGGGCCCTCCGCCTCCTTGTGAGCAGAGCACCGAACTCCAATCGAATACGTGGGAATCTGCATAGATCCTGAATCAGGGGCTGCATTTATCCCATGTTGGACTAGGATTGGAGGTGGACTTAGCTTCGAAAGAGTGTTCCAAGACAACATGGCTCTTGAGGCATGCAACATGACTCTGTCAGGGCAACCAGTCAGAAACACCCGAGAAGCTCCTTGGGCAAAGAAGTGACTAAACACTTCTTGTCAAACATTTGGGATGTCAATTACAGACCTTTCGCGTTCAGGTGCTCAAACCCTCTGCCAGAGAAAAGGTCCTTCTGTGGCATCCATTTGCTGATCCAAAAATTCTATAAGGACATTCAATTTTCCCACTCAGATTCTGGCAATGTCAATGTCAATTTGAGCCTGATTCTGATGAATTCTTGCGAACCGTCACCCACAGACATCACCATTGCTTATCACAACCTCCTTATCACCACCATAGGCGGAGTAAGAGCTTGAAAACTTTGGAAGAACAATACAGAAGGAGAGCTTTAAAAAATGCACAACCATGCAAGTTTTCTCACCTGCATGTTGCCACAAGACCACGTGTTTGACAAGACTGGACATGCATCGTTAAGCTCCTTCTGCCGCCCAATTTTCTTCATTGGCAAGCATTGTCTGACTGGCATTGAAGCTCTGCAAAGCACTGGGGGGCTGCTACATCTCGCTTTGTGTGGGTATGTTTTGTAAAGATCTTGTGTGACGCTTATGTCCCGGGCAAGTAAAGCTTGATTACAGATTATCACACCCGAGCAACAAGGACTTGTGCACGCCCCCATGTTTTGCAGCATTTCTTTACGGGCGTCTCGACAGCAGCTGGTTAGCAAGTCAATGGCACTGCTTTTGAATAGGAAAACTTATTGCGAATACCTCCTTCAGAATCTTTCCTTTGTATTAGCCTAATTAGGCTGCCTATGCCAATGGTAGCCATGCAATGGCCAGAATTTGCAGGCGCTCTGGTTCGCCACCGGCACAGGAGTCTCAATTCTTTGGGATGCATTTTCTGCCACCCTTCCTTGACACCACCCGGTGACAACTTCTCCTGTAACTGAAAGCGTGAGCGTCCGAGGCTGTCAATGGTGTCAATTCATGGGGGGATGCAAATGCAAAGCAGAAACAAATGTTTCGGAAGAGCAAGCTGACCACTCCTCAGACGCAAAGTGCAGAGCCTGTAGACGTCATCTAGTAGTACATCGACTTTCTGCTGTGCGCAGGATCATGGTGGAGGGGGCCGGGGCGCTGATGCGCGTCTGATATGCTGCTAGTAAGTCTTTGTATGTCATTGCAGTTGACTTCCTGGGGCGAGAGTCCTGTGCTATGATCGGATTTCCCTTTCTTGGAAGTTCTTTGAATATTCGTTCAAAGGCGTAAATACATTCTGTCAGCAGAAATGGCAGGTAGCTTCGCAACGTGCGTCCGCCCTCTTCTTTTATCGAACCCTGCAGCATTCTTCTGTAGTGGAAAAGCATGCTCAGAGTCTTCCCCTACTTTCAGCTGCCCAGGGACTTTCTTGGCACGGCATCAGCCGTCCGCAATGAAGTACAGCTCCTGTCTGAAGACCAGCAAAGATCCCTGCAGGACTTTGTTGCGTTTACAAAGGGTTGAGACCTTTTCGCTCAATACAAACTTCTCAGATTCAAGGGGGGGCAGAAAATTTTGCAGCACTAGGTTACATGCGCTTGAAGACGAGGATAGGGACAACTCTGAACAGGAAAAGAGGGAAGACCGATCAGGTCCTTTGGGTGAAACAAGAAGTGTGTCGACAGGTGAATCCTTAGCAGAGGAGGATCTTGGGGAGGTCTCTGAGCGTTGGGACGGGAATGAAAGTGAAGCTGGGGGAAGCACTTCCAGCAGCGGAGTGAATGCTAAGGCCCAGGGGATTTCTTTAGAAAGACCAGAAGAGACGGTGGGACCTTCGGACTCCAGCACAAGCGGTGCGGAGGCGAATGCTGAGGGGACCTCTGGTGAGGAGGCGCAGACGCAGCGTGTTCTCGACATTCTGCATCGCAGAAAGGAACAGCCAGCTCGTGATCAGGGGCCAAGCTTGCGTGAGCGTTTTGGAGGATTCAGGGTTTCGGGGCCGCAGGTGCCCCTCACGTTGCAACCCCTGAAATTGAAGAAGGGGGACGAGGGGCCGGCAGAGGCGTCCAAAGAGTCGACAAAGATTCCTGAGAGCAACATAGAATTAAAGGAGTCAGCGCAAAATGCTGAGGGCAACGAGGAACCTGAGGTTGTCAAATTGGATGTAAGCCAAGAGTCTGTTTCTTCATTGGAAGATTCACAGTCAGCTGCGGAAGATTTAGAGGACGCTAGACTATCAACCAGTGGGGAGAATGCTGCCCCTGAAAGTACTGCTGAGCTCAGTCCAGACGTTCCAGAGGTCAGCGACTCTAAGGCCCCCAATGAGGAGGACTCTAACGAGAAGGGGGAGAAAAAGAAGAAGCCGGTAGTGATTCCGCCGGGGCCTTCAGTGGCAGAAATTCCCATCCCCCCGCGCACCGATGAGGACGAGCGATTGATCGCCGTGTTTGAGAAAAAGTTGAACGCCGATTGGAAGGTGGACGGTGTGGAAAGCGAGCTCGGACTGTATATTGCCAAAGTGAAGGCGCTCGAGAGCTTTCAGTCGGAGCTGGCGCGTCCGGATGATGACATCGACCTTGTGCGGGCGGCGGCCTTGATTGCGCAACACGCGTGAGTCTTTTGTTGAACTATTGCCTTAACAAACATGCGCAGTGCGCAAAGAAGTTTGCCCTGCCGTTTTGAGATTAAGAAACTTGGTCGTAAATGCGTCAGCATCCAAGCAATTAGTGACGTTTCTATGGTGAGATCAGCAGGACATGGATTGGTCCACTGCTTTAAGTGTTGTCGGGGGGTACAGTTCCTTGAGTTCCACACAAACAGGAACAGATTTGCAACTTTGCAGACGAAACGGCATCCTGTTAAGAATCAACCTAGCTTTCTGGAACAAAAGCCGCTTTGTATAAGTCGAAACTCGAGAACCTCAAATGGATCAGAGTTCCGCTGTTTTCACAGGTACCCCGAGGCGTCTCCCGAAGCGTGCGACGCGGAGCTGCGGCTCATGGCCGAGGATTTGACGCACGAGCTGCCGCCCCCGGCGGAACGTTACCCGTTGCGCATGATTGCGGCCATCAACAAGTTTCTGTATGAGCAGCGCGACTTCAAAAAGAACAGCGGGCAAAACGCCGACGAGATGCTGTCCCTCAACAACGTCCTGAAATGCAAAACGGGTGAGCCTACGAAGTCGTAATGTGGGTCCAGAGCTCATGTTTCGTTGCAGGTGTTGGACATGCGAAGGATTCCAAGAGGTGCCGGTTACTGGTGAGGTTAACTTACTGCTACTGTAACCTGCTGAGCATATCTTTTGATCTGGTCAATAGAACGGGCGAGCTTACTGTCGAGGCAAATGCGTGGACATGTGGTTGAAATTGATCAAAAAACAAGCAGCTTGAAATACATTGGAAGCAGTGCACGATGGCGTCACACACGAGCGCAGGCGTTTTGCAACAGTCTGGGTTGCTTTTCTTCCGGACAATGCAGGCCTTTTAGCAACCGCCTACTTAACGTGCTCCGTGTGAAAGGAATCCTGGTTCGACAATAGTACAGTCCTTCTCGGATTCTTTCTAGATATCCTGCTTCTTCTAGTCATGGTGATGAGCTCACGTTGTCCTCGAGGAAAGTCTCTTCTCGACACTTACTTCCTAAGAAGATGTAGAAATCTGGCGTTGAGAAAGAGATGGTACAGAACGCCCTTCTTTCTTTGGACGGTCGCTCTTTCACGTCGTTCTCATGTCATATTTGTTTTTCATGTTGCAGTTGTCCCTTCTGCGAGGGGACTCCACCTTTTGTGCTCGTTTGCTCGCTGTGAATCTGGCGCCCAAATAGGTCTGGTCGTTTTTGTAACGAACTTGAGCCACCACAGACAGAGTATCAGGGTTTGCAAAACAGAACACCATTGCTAAGCCAAAATGGGAACAGGATGAAACAAGACCAATGGTCAATCCTGAAAAGAAGAAGTACCTCCTCTCCTGAAAATCCCCCCCCTCTTTGCAGGCGACCGTATCTTATTGAGCCTGATCTACCTGGAGCTCGCGCGCCGCGTGGGCTTCCCCATGCAGACCTACACCTTGGCGGGGGTCTATTTTGTCGTCCGACCCCTGGCTGCGGACAGCACGTTCTATGTGGACGCCTCGGACAAGGGAAAGGTGAGCGCAGTTTCCTTTGCCGTCTATCTTGTGATACTTGAACTTTTTCTGAGACTTGATTATACTGCGGAATCTGACACATGTGTTCGAAGGTTACCCTCCATCTCAAGCTACACATTGTCAAGCTTCGTCTCCGCCTCTGATATCCGTTCCGCAGTGTCCACGGTCGATCAGGGTGCTGAGCCGACGTGAGCGCTAGGGTTGTGGGGCTGACTTCTCCCTAAAATTATCCAGAAATGTTCCTTGATGAGACCGTACACCGAATCCGCTCTGGATTCGAGCTAGCGAGTCACCATGTGAACAAGGCCGCTGCTGCCTAGCTCGTTCTGAGTAGATCGTGGAACCCTGATCAAATGCGCGTATTGTCATAACCTTGTGCATACAACCTTCCTGGCCGATGCCCAGACCTTTCTGTGGAGGAACTCTTCTGCCGTGGTCTCGATTTCTGCAGGCCTAACCCCGATAAACCTATTTCGCCGTCTGCTCGGCCCACATCGTCAGAATCTTGAGCGCTATTCTCCAGGAAACCCCTGTGCTGCAGACTACGAAATCCGTGTGTGCAGATCGGTTGCCTGAGGGACGTTTGGGGCATGCTCTTGAAAGTTTTGTGCTCCTCGTTGCCGTTGAACCCCGATTTTATTCATGTCACTCCCAACATCGTCGTCATCTGGCTAGCGAACATTGCCCAAAGCCTAGGCCTGTGACCTCATACTCCTTGCGAATCTTCAAACCCGTGGGTTCGTGGAACCTTCCCGAAAGGTTTGTGTTCAACTAACGTCCCTGGCAGCCCATGCTCACGGATTTCCTCGCCTCGATTACACTTTCTCAAGTACGTCTCTGCTTTCGTCACTTCATACCCCAAACTCTTCCCAAACCCAAAAATTTTAGAATCTAAGTATTTTAAATCTCGCTCGTGTGCAGTTGATGTTCCTAGCGGACGTCCAGGCCAAGCTCCGCAAGATCTTCTTCGCGTCGATCACCGTCTACCCCGACTACTTCGAACGGAAGGAGCCCATCTCGAAGCGCGAATTTCTGGTGCACATCCTGACGACCCTCAAGCACGACTACCTGGAGAAGCGCAACTTCGTGCGCTGCCTCGCGGTCATCGAGTACCTGAAAGTCGCGCGGAAGGGCCCGGAGGGCGCCTCCGAGCTGCGGGACGCGGGGGTGTGTCTCTTCTCGCTGCGGCGCATCCCGGAGGCGACGTCCAGCCTGGAGCAGTACTTGGCGGTAAGTCACCAGATACCCAGTCAGAGAAATGGAAGGCTTTTGGTTTGTTCGATAGAAGCAATGCCGCATCGCTTATACTCAAACATGTAGAATCCGGCTTTTGATACAGCTATTGCAAGTTATAACTGGTCGTTTTGGGTTGTTTGAAGGGCCTCGATAGGAAGGGCCTTTCTTGCCTCTGCCCAGGCGGTTCAAGCGTAAGCCAAGGCAACTAGAGAATAGCGCCTTGAGATTGTCACAACGTTCTGATGGGCTATCCACGCTCTTGTCCAGATTGGCCACCTGATTGGCCGGCACGATCAACAGCGCGATCAGGAGATGCTCATGAGTTAATTTGCATTCTTGTTGTTGAAAACCTCCGCCTGAAGAGGATCGAAGACGGCATGCTGGCCTTCTGGCCTTGCTACTCTTCACTTACGTTCTTGACTAGTGCCAAGCAATGACCTCGAAGTCCAGATTTGCAATCTAATAGGTGGCCGGGACACTCTCAAGTAGCTGTCCTGCTTTGCCGAGGGTTCAAGGTTTATTATGTTGCTCTTTGTGCTCCGCAGATCGTCCCGAATGCTCCGGACGCAACATACGTGCGGGAGTGGTTGCGAAAGATCAGGGAGGGGCGGATGGGTGGGTCAGAATGAAAACGTGTTGCACGAGGTATCCTCGCAAGTGTTACTTTTAGCAAATGTACATACCAGCAGCTATTGAATTGCTCGCAGGCATCTCTGTGTGAATCTCTCATAGACAGATACGCTTTTGAGAAACCCACAGAATCATGTAGATAAGTTTGGCATGTTGACGGTGCCGTACTGGGCTAGTTCATCGAGCACCTACTCTTTGTGCACCGCCATCACTTAAGTCATGAGTTGGCTGGCAGACCTGAAACGAATTGGCGGCCCGGCCGCTGACTCTGTGCATCAATCATTGAGTCAGTTGAAATGAAGTCAATGCATGATGGGCGACTTCATCGTACCTGGGCGTGACTGGGCTTGACGCCAGGCAGCTCAGCATATGTAGCGCGGTGCGTTGATTCTCTATTCGAGTCGGAGTCCCATATGGACATGTGCTAGCGTCACTGCATGTGAAGTCGCCGTCGATCATTCACGCATGTGCACTGTGTATACAACATTGCCGCCGGCGCTCTACCGGGTAGACTTACTCTGATATGCTTTTCTCGTGGATCGTATGTCGACTCATACATAGGTATGCTAGCGATTCGCAATGCTGCGCCCCTGACGGTCATCGACTTTGTCGCACATACATATTCCAGGTGACTTTTCTGGCCCTTCTATTTAGATTCAGATATCGTTCTCAATTGCAGACATATTTGTGGCAATTGGGCCATGCATGCGCTCCTGGCCTACAACTTTTATCTCTATACTTTTGTCAGGCCTCGTTCAATACAAACATCTAGATTGCACAACCAGCAAAACATATTTTGAAGAGTGCGGCTTCCGACGGCACAGGACTTTACCAAGTGCAAATAAAAAAACGACGAAGCTACAACGGAGTCAGAACCGATTGTTGCTCGGGATTCGTTGCATGCCTTGAGTTGAGGCGTTTGAGCCTGCTTTCCTTCTGCGATATACCATGACT
Source organism: Klebsormidium nitens (assembly GCA_000708835.1). Lineage (NCBI taxonomy): Eukaryota > Viridiplantae > Streptophyta > Klebsormidiophyceae > Klebsormidiales > Klebsormidiaceae > Klebsormidium > Klebsormidium nitens. The sequence continues at coordinate 66,151 of DF237383.1, read as the reverse complement.
GGTGCTGCGACTGTCAGGACAAGTGCCACAATCGTCTGCAGATGTAAAGAAAGAGTCAGTTTCGAGGGCAACTGTTTTGAGGAGACATGTCACAGTTGCAGTATGTTCGCTGGGACTTTGTAACCTTCGTATTCATGCAAAGCTGGGACTTTGTAACCTTCGTAATCATGCAAAGCTCAATTCTAAAAACTCCGTTTGAATTTTACATATCACAGAACGACAGAGCTCTGCGACCTAAAACCCTTTCGCCTTTTGTGTCCGAATAACGATGAGACATGACATGATTGCAAACTTGGCTCACAAGAGACGGTTCAGACGCTCAGTAACAAAAAGGAAGTGGTACCAGGAACAGGCCGACACAAGACGGCATTTCGGCGCACAGCCACAGAAGCGTGAAGGCGAGCATTGCATACCGATCGACCGATCAACACAGATGGCCAGTTCGTGCGACGAGTCGGCTGTACCTCGAGGGCGAGGATGAACACCGTACTTAGCACAAAGCTCACCTCAAATCCTAGGACTGTCAGACCCTCATTTTGCCCCTCTGGCCAGCATGCCTGCAAGGTCGAGGTGACCCCGTCCCCCCCCCCAATTTGCAGCAGCTTCTTGCTTGCGCCCTCCCCCCTGCTACCTCTGTCCTCCATCCCATCCGATTCTTCCGAATTTTGCTGCTCAGAAGAATCATCCCCGAGCCTCCTTGGATCTGTGAGGTTGACTTTCGGAGCCGGAGGGCACTCAACCGCTTGTCGGTACCCTGACTCGTCGCAGACTGCAACTGTGGCCTGCAGATATGTGCAGGTTTCTACGAGAGCACTTTGTTGGACAGCGAGGCTTTAATTCGCACTCGATGCGAAAAACGTACATATGCTAGAATTTTTTTGACCTGCAGTTGCAATGGAAGGAGAGGGCTTTTCCAACTGCGCCACTCAGAGCTGCGGATTGGCCCGGAGTTCCTGTGATCAAGTAGAGGCACCAATCTGATGGCCTTCCTCCATGTGGTGTAATGAGACATGCTCTCCACATGCACGGTCCTTAAAGACACAGCCTACTCACCTTCTCAGTGGCTGTGCAAGGAAGGCAAGGACCAACGACTCTGCAATCGCCGCTGCCTGACAAACTTTCAGTGCCGATGCTTCCGGCTGCTAGCGTTCTTCTGAAGACAAAAGATCTGCAGACGAGAGCGGGCCCGTTTAAGCAGGAGAAAAGTGATTCCTGTAAGAAAGCGGTGAAGGTCGATTCCAGCTCCACGCTTGACAAAATAATCGTAAGTGCGGCCATATATACTGGTCCAGGGGTGTCAATGGCATCTGAGGACTTTTGCCAGGAAGTCATGCTCAAAAGTGCTCCTTCCACTTCTCATCATTGTGCGCAGATCATTTGCACTTGTACAACGTTGATCCTGTATTAGACCAGAAAGTTCGAGTGCATTGTTCTACTCAGACTGTGACTACAACATAGTGTGCATGTGATACAAGGCAGAAGAGTACAAGGGAGGAATTCATGTCGCATTCTCACCTTTGTGACGAAGCACCCTCAGCCGCCGTACAGCAGAGAAGCATCAAAGCCAATGCCACCGTTATTGAACATGGCCACTGGGCCATGCTTTTTAGATCAATAGTATCTTGCACTCCTGGGGCGATACGAGCTGGTCAAGCTGCGGCCTTACGACGTCTATTGAATGGCAGAATGCAAGAGAACGCCCTTTGTGGCCGGCAATCCCTTAAGATGCCAATTGAATGTCGGAAGTACAAGAGTATGCGCCGTGAGTCAAGCTGAGTGGCAGTTGCCTACATTCTTTCGACAACCCCAGATCGCCATTGGTTGCTCTAATCAAAGTAGACTCAGCAATTCTTGCAGAGACATGAGCAAGGCTAGGCAGCCTGTTCACGGGTGCTTAAAGGGGCACCAAAGGGAGGTACTTCCCACATGGGAGTTTTCCTTGTTGCGACCTACAATGCACCCCACGAAAAAGAATTGTAGAGGTTAAGGTTGCTTTGCTGTGGCCAGCTGTGTGACATAGTCAGGCCCTCCTTGAGATCGCAAGCACTGCAGAAAGCATTATCCTCATGATATTCTGAGCCTCAGAGAAGAGGGACGCAAACAGCAGAAGACGAGCGCCCCCCACTTCCCACGACTTCCCACTACAGATGCAATGGCCACTGCCAGGCTATTGCAATGAATTATTATTATGCATGATGAGAAGATATGTGGCACAGAAACTTCGGCTTATTCTCCGTCAGGAGGTTATTGTTGCGTTCCGGGGCCGCAAGCCTTTTACAGGTGTCATCCCAGCTGCTTCTAGAGACGCCGGAATTCACGCCTTTCATGATTGGCACTGCAATTCTGAATAGGGACGGTTGAAAGCTGATTCGTGCGATTGGAGCTTATTTGTTTACAGCTTATAAAGGGACAGACCTCCAACTATTGGTAGTATTTGTTAAAATAAATGCGCCTTGAGCGCCTTTCAAGAGGAAGCACAACTAGGTACTAGAAGTGAGTAACTAGTCCATGGTGAGAATCGAAGTCTTCTCAGCTACGGTACTCCGGATACGGTACTCCGGATACGGTACTCCGGCTACGGTACTCCGGAAACTTGCAAATCGACGGCCCTACTTTCGAGTCCATTTACTTACGCAGCAACTTACGATCGTACGGTCGACGGCCAATGCAACATTGCACACGATTCGACTAGGATATTAGGGCGTAACTCAAGGCTAATTACCCCTAATTTCAACACTCCCTCACGCACTGAGTATCCTATGCAATTCCTATCTCCTTCCTACACTTGAAGAACTTCCCCGGAGTCAGCGCCTTGGTCATGATGTCCGCCTTCATGTCCTCCGTCCTGCAATAAGCGAACCCAACCTCCTTGCGTGCCACCCGCTCCCGTGCAAAGTGATGCAACACGTCAATGTGCTTCGACCGCAGTGTTGCGACCGGATGCTTTAGGAGCTGTATTGCCCCTTGGTTGTCGCAGTCGATTGGGACCGTCCCAAGCCCCAACCCCAAGTCTCCCCCGAGCTTGCGAAACCATAGCGCCTCCTTCACCGCCTGCGCCGCGCTCACTGTGTACTCCGCCTCCACCGTGGACACCGCCACCGTCGGCTGCAGACGGCTTGACCAACTCACCGCGCCCCCGTACATCAGGAAGACGTACCCCGTCGTGGAACGCCTCATGTCAACGTCCCCTGCAAAATCCGCATCACAGAACACCTCAAGGAGCTCATCGCTCCCCCCAAAGGTTACTCCGGCCTCCGCCGTCCCCGCCAAATAGCGCACCACCCCGAGCGCCGCCGCCCAATGCGCCTCCGTTGGCGCGCTTGTGTAGCGCGCCAATGCCCCCACGGCCTGAGCAATGTCGGGCCGCGTGCAAACACTCAAATAGAGCAAGCTTCCGATGAGCTCGCTATAGGGGAACTTCGCCGTGTCAAGCGGAGTCCCCTCCCTCGTCAGCTTCCCCGCCGTGCCGAGGGGAACCGAGCGCGGCCGCGCGCCCGCCAACCCGTGTCGTCCAAGGAGCTCCCCCGTCTGCCTCTTCTGCGTCAGCTTCAGAGTGCGCGCCTCCCGGTCGCGCGCCAACTCACTCCCGAGGAAGTAAGTCGCCTCCCCCAAGTCCCTCACGTCGAACGTCCGCGCGAGGTGCGCCTTCACCTTCGCCACGCGGTCCTTCCCACGAATAGCGATGAGGATGTCGTCCACCCAAACGAGAAGGAAGACCTCCTCCCCGTCGACCTCCCCCACGAAAAGCGCCGCGTCCGCAACGGACGCCCCAAACTCAAGCAACCCGAGCTCCTCCTTCAGGCGCAGGTACCATGCCCGCGGTGCCTGGCGCAACCCGTAAAGGGAGCGCTTGAGGAGGCAAACCATCTCCGACCCGCCTTGCTCGTACCCCTGCGGCTGCTGCATGTAGATCGTCTCCTCCAACTCGCCGTTGAGAAACGCCGTCTTGACGTCGAGTTGGTGAAGCTCTAGGTCACGCGCCGCAACCACCGCGAGAAGCGCCCTCAAGCTTGTGTGCTTGCTCACCGGGGCGTAGACCTCCTCGAAGTCAATTCCTTGCTTTTGCAAGTACCCCTTCGCCACCAATCGAAACTTATACCGCTCCACGTTCCCAAGCGCATCCCGCTTAATCTTGTAAACCCACTTCATGGGAAGCGGCTTCACCCCCTCCGGTTTTTCGACGAGCTCCCAAGTCCCGTTCTCCAACAAAGACCGCATCTCCTCGTCCATAGACAACCGCCAGAGCTCACTCTCTTCTCCCCCTACGGCTTCCTGATAGCTTGAGGCTCCGGGTGCTCCCCCGACTCCTTTGGTGGGTTATCCCTAACCCCTTCCGCCGCGAGGTTAACCCTAAAACGCTCCGGCAATCTCCTCTCTCTAGGGGGGTTTTTCCTCGCCCCCAAATCCGCCGGGGTGACCACCGGCTCTTCCACGACTTCGCCGCTCTCATCGGCGCCCTCTGTTAAAACGGACTCCTCGCTCCCGGTGCCGGCCTCCCCCGTAGGAGTAGCTTCTGCACCGGGCTGAGTGCCGGCCTCCCCCGTAGGGGTAGCCCCTGCACCCATCTGAGTCGGGGGGCTCACACGACTAGGGTCGCGAGCACCCCCCTCCTCCTTCCCCGGGACGGAGCCAAGCTCAACGACCCCGGAGGGCCCCCGCTCGTCTACAACGACGTCCCGGGAGACAATCACAACTCCGGTCCTCTCCTTCAAGACCCGATAGGCCTTCGCGTTCGGCTTATACCCTAGGAAGACCCCCCGTTCGCTCACCCGCTCCAACTTCTTCCGGTTTTCCTTAGGGACATGGATGTAGGCCCGCGCCCCAAACACCCGCATGTGGCTAAGGTCCGGCTTCTCCCCATAGAACATCTCGTACGGGGTCTTCCCGTGCACGCTCGAGGGCACCCGATTCCGGGTGTAGTTAGCGGTCACCATCGCTTCCGCCCAATACTCCCCTCCCAAGCCGGCGTCCTCTAGCAAAGCCCGCGCCCTCTCTTCTAGGGTTCGGTTCAACCGCTCCGCCGACCCGTTTTGCTCGGGAGAGTGCCCCGCCGTAGTGCGTTGCACCGTCCCTTTCTTGCCGAGAAAAGGCGTCATCTTCTCGTTGACGTACTCCCCGCCGCCGCGGTCCGTTTGAACCGACTTGACCTTCTTCCCGGATTGTAACTCCAACCGGGCAAACACCCTCTCCGTGGCCTCCGTCACCTCGCTCTTCTTCTTCAACGGTTGCACCACCGAGAGCTTGGTGTAGTCGTCTAGGAAAGTGGCCAACCACCTACACCCCCCGGGCGACGCCACCGGCATGGGCCCGCACACGTCCATGTGCACGAGCTCGAGGGGTTCCGTGCTTCCCTTGGAGTCCGACTCCCTAGGAAACGACTCCCGGGTTTGCTTCCTCATGATGCAAGGTTCACACACCAAGGGTTTCTTCTCCCGAAACGCCTCGGCTTTCACCCCCACACCCCGGACTAGGTCTCCCTCGACCATCTTAGCCAACCCCTCATACCCGGCGTGCCCAAGCCTCCGATGCCACAACTCCGCGCTCTCGGCTTCTCTCACAAGCATGCACGCGTCCACCTCGGGCTCCGCTCAGTTCACACACTTCAAACAAGCCCAACCCTTGCTCCGCACGGAAGATGATCTCACCGTTCAAGAAGCCTTGGCACACGTCCCTCTTGAACCCAAGCACCACGCCGGCGTCGGTAGCTCTCGTCACCGAGAAGAGGTTCTCAACCACGCCGGGGACATACAACACATCAAGAAGAGTGTTGAACCTCACGCCCGTTGGCGTTAGGCACCGCAACTCGACCGTCCCCTCTCCGGCTACGTCTACGTACGTATCGTTTGCTATACGGATCCTCCGCGACCCGGGTTCTAGCATCTTGAGGGTTGTGAACTTCCCCTTGTTCCCGCTCATGTGTTGAGTGGCCCCCGAGTCTAGAACCGTCGCTTCCCCACCCCGGCCCCTACTCCGTCTCCCGCCATGAAGGCGGCCCCGCGGTTGGACCCCGATCCCCCTCCCTTGGGGCAATTCTCGAGGATGTGGTCGGTGCTTCCGCAACCGTAGCACTCGCGTGTAACGATTACGACTGGTTAAGCCTAACCTCGTTCTCGACAGGATTTCGTTGACCTGCGGGTTAGCGAAACGGCGGTGGTTACGTCTTAACGACGCACTGCGTGGCTGTCTGCAAGACGCCGTAATA
>DF237383.1:0-59929 GCA_000708835.1 Klebsormidium nitens | reverse complement strand
CACCCATGATGCAAGGTTCGCACACCAAGGGTTTCTTCTCCCGAAACGCCTCGGCTTTCACCCCCACACCCCGGACTAGGTCTCCCTCGACCATCTTAGCCAAACTCTCACACCCGGCGTGCCCAAGCCGCCGGTGCCACAACTCCGCGGTCTTGGCTTGCCTCACAAGCATGCACGCGTCCACATCGGGCTCCGCTTCACACACCTCAAACAAGCCCATCCCTTGCTCCGCACGGAAGATGATCTCACCGTTCAGGAAGCCTTGGCACACGCCCCGCTTGAACCCAAGCACCACGCCGGCGTCGGTAGCCCTCGTCACCGAGAAGAGGTTCTCAACCACGCCGAGGACATACAACACATCAAGAAGAGTGTTGACCCTCACGCCCGTTGGCGTTAGGCACCGCAACTCGACCGTCCCCTCTCCGGCTACGTCCACATACGTACCGTTTGCTATCCGAATTCTTCGCGACCCGGTTTCTAGCATCTTGAGGGTTGTGAACTTCCCCTTGTCCCCGCTCATGTGTTGGGTGGCCCCCGAGTCTAGAACCCACTTCCCCGTCCCGGCCCCTACTCCGTCTCCCGCCATGAAGGCGGCCCCGCGGTTGGACCCCGATCCCCCTCCCTTGGGGCAATCCTTGAGGATGTGGTTGGTGCTTCCGCAACCGTAGCACTCGCGGCCTTTCCGGAACTTTGGCTTTCCGGACTCCTTTGACCCTTGAGGCCCTTTGAGCCCCCTTCTTGCACTCCCGCTCGAAGTGCCCCAACTCACCACACTTGTGGCAAGCCATCGAAGCCTTTCTCCCCTTGCCATTGCCCCCTCCGTTACCGGCTCTAGCGGCATATGCCACCCCGGCTCCGGCTCCGCTGCCCTCCTCCGACTCAACGGAGTTCTTCTTGCTCATGCTCATGCTCATGCTCATGCTCATGCTCATGCTCATGCTCATGCTCATGCTCATGCTCATGCTCATGCTCATGCTCATGCTGCTGCAGCATTGGAAGCATAATGTCCACCGAGCTGACCTTATCCGAGTACATCAAGACCGTTACCACAGTCCCGTACTCCTTAGACAACCCGCTCAACACGGACATGGCAAGATCATCCGGCTTCACATCCGACCCCGCGCTCACCAATTCCCTCTCAAGGTCTCTAGCCCTGTCAACGTAGGCGGCCACGGACTCACCGGACCCTTGCTTGAGAGTAATTAGCTTTTGCCGGAGTTGCAACTTCCGAGTGGCACTCTTGCCTTTGTAGATCGCCTCCAATGCATCCCACGCAACCTTAGCGTTCGCCGCAGCGGTTACCGTCCCTAGGTGCTGGGACCGCACGTTTAGACCTATCACAGCCTTTGCCTCCTCGGTTCTATCCGCATCCCCTGCGGGATCGGCCACTCCCTTCCAGAGCTTCTTGTGGACCAGCAGAAACTTCATCTGCTGCGACCACGTCGTATAGTTATCCACATCCAACTTCTCAATGGATACCTTGAGTCCTTCAGCCATCTTTACAGCTAGTCAAACAACGCTTCTTGGGCTGGGCACTCCTTTGTGCCGAGAAAGGTTTGTGGGTATTTTCACAGGCGTCACAGGGAAAGTGCTCAAAGCACTCCTACTTAGCCCCCACTGGAATACCTTTCACCAACCTAGAATTGTCTTTGCTAGCAATGGCTTGCTACTCTCTCCCTCACTCTCTAGCGTCGTGGGCCCATAACCTGTTGAAATAAACGCGCCTTGAGGGCCTTTCAAGAGGAAGCACAACTAGGTACTAGAAGTGAGTAACTAGTCCATGGTGAGAATCGAAGTCTTCTCAGCTACGGTACTCCGGATACGGTACTCCGGATACGGTACTCCGGCTGCGGTACTCCGGAAACTTGCAAATCGACGGCCCTACTTTCGAGTCCATTTACTTACGCAGCAACTTACGATCGTACGGTCGACGGCCAATGCAACATTGCACACGATTCGACTAGGATATTAGGGCGTAACTCAAGGCTAATTACCCCTAATCTCAAAAGTATTACTATTAATATTGTTGGTACTACCTTCAAGAGCTCCTTTTACGAGCTTGTTGGCGAGCAGGGCAGATGCCATTGCAACTTCAACTTCAAGGGAGAGCTCACATGGCTTTTCAGGTCCCTTGGATATTTGAATGATGCAGTTGAGGAGCCGGTTCGCCCTTACCTTCGATTGCTGCAGCTCCACTTTGGAAGGAGAAAGTTGCAGGAGATGCTTCTTGGTGCTCGGTTAGCACCTGGGCAAGCTTTGCTGACCACGTGAGCTATCTAGTCACTTTTGTGGATGTTTCTTCTTCTTTATGAAGACACCGGTCCCAAGCTACCATTAGGCTTGTTGACTCTATCTTTCCTTCAAAGAGCAATGGGACAGCTTGGATATGTGTTACAATGGAAGAAGGCCAGATTGCTTGGATTTGTGCAGAACTGGTGAGTTTGCTTGATGATGCTATCCTTAAGAGCCAGCATGTTGCCACCACTGTTTAAATTCTGCCCCTTCTTGCAAAAACCTTGTCAGCATTCCTGTTCCTCAACAGCGGACCCCCAAATCAACATCGCAATCGCCTGAAAAGGCCCCTGAACTTTACACCACTCCCCGCTGCAGATCCTGGGAAAGAATCTGCTGGACGTTGTTTCAGCTTTCGAGGTTCGTCTTCACAAAGTGTACACGCTTGTAAAGCAAGACCAGTGAGTCGGTGGTAGGCCTGTGTAACTCCATTCTTAGAATCTGGGGACATCTGGAGATTGACAAGGTATCCACAACAGAATGGAGACGCCACCAACAGCTCCGGGGGGAGAGCAGTCTCAGGGAGAGCACCGAGAGCCTCTGCCACAGAACGGGCCGAACACGCTCATCTTCCAAAACACGTCGTCCCGGATGTCGATCCCCCTGGCTCTCCTGCGCCTATCCAAAAGTCCATACCCACCCATCGAAGAAAACGAAGGCAGCGACGGCAGTCAGGACGAGCTGCAGGCATACTGCTTAGAATCAAAGCCAGCAGATTCCGCGCCCTCGCACAGCAGAAGCAGGATTCTACCCCCACCCTCTCAAACCTTGGAACAACCTCCGCCGTCCAACAATCCCCGCGAAACGCTGGGAGAAGTGCAATCAGTCTTGAGTGACTCCAGACGCTATGAAGCGCTCCTGCACGTGCTGGAGCTTTTGCCAGTGGACTTCCGTCTGGCGGTGGTGCCGTTGGTGTGCAAGGAGTGGCGGGACGCCGCGTTTGACCCCGCGTGCTGGAGCCATGTGGAGGTGGGCGAGGTGCGCTTCCGGGAGGGAATATTGGAGGCGGCCAGGTGAGCAGGCGGGATCTTTTGAAACACGCATGGCCTCTTCTCGCCGTGGAAAGTATGTGTAGGGGCTTACTGTCTGTCCTCAATGTCGGCTGGAAGTTGCCATTCTGAAAGAGGATATCGGAGGTTGTTTTTTGTGGGACCACAAAAGTTGAGTTCTCATTGCTATGCACGTTGACTATTCAGAAGTTGAGAGGGACTCTGGCTCTATCATCTTGTCTGTTCCGGAAAGCGTGCTAGACTTTCAGGAGTTCTAACACTCTGTACTGAAGCTAGGTGCGCTTACCTACTTGAAAGACGCTTCTTCAGCGGAAACTTTGCTTGTGCAGACTTTCAGCAGAGGGGCTTGTAAGACGCGGGTTGTTATGGCAGCACCTGGCGCGCTTTGAAGAAGGATGGTCTCTGCATTCATTCTTGGAACATACGTCGTCATGTTGTGAAGAGTTTTTGGCAGCTCCTCTTGTTCCTGGTTAAGCTTCTGTTTCCTGCTCGGCGTTGAAGTGGGAGGATAGATCTCTTCAGGCGTTAGTGGAGAGGCTTCGACGAGATGTGATCACCAGATTTTTCGACTCATTCAAGACAGACTTTCCATTGGCGCAAGTGTGCTTCCCGTTCTGAAATGCAAGGCTTGTCTCGTGTTTTGTTGCAGACCAGGCGGCCCAAATCGGGTCTCCCAAAGCTTGGTCCTGTCAGCCGGTCTTCAAAAGAGGACACCACCAGGATTGGACATTTCCGATAGTCGTAATGCTCTGTCTTGACGGCAAAACCCTTAAGGTAGCTTGTTCCGTGACCCTCCATCACTAACAAAGAATTGGACCTCGCCACGCTCTTCAAGCGTTAGTCCCTTCACTTCGGTCTAGATCTGCTGCTAAACCGTCTAAGTAGGTTCAGCTCGTTCTCGCGCGCTCGAACCGCTTGAATGACCATGGTTAACGGCTAACCTATTTTGCTGTAACAGGGAGATCTTTTGGGAGGCCGGCCCGCGCCAGATCCAGGGCCTCGTCAAGAAGCTCGTCGAGAAGAGCGCGGGCCAAATGCAGTCCTTCCGCGCGACCGTCCCAACCACCGACACGCTCCTCCTCCTCGCGGCTGGTTGCCCGAACCTCCGAACCCTTCTCGTGCCCCGGAGCTTTCGCGCGGTCACCAACGACTCTCTCGCCGCGCTCGCGCGGGCCTGCCCCCGGCTGACGGAACTTGACATCAGCGGCTGTCTGAAGGTGACGGAGGTCGGGGTAATACAGGTGGCGACCTTCTGCCAGGGCCTGCAGAGGCTGAGCGTCGCCGGGAACTTCCAGTTTTCCAACTGGGCCCTCGCGTCGGTTGCGATGAACTGCCGCGGGTTGCGGAGCCTCGACGTGTCGGGGTGTCAGCGCGTGCGGGATGACGGGCTCGAGATTCTTGCGGCGAAGTGCAAGGCGCTGGTTGCGCTCGAAGTGGGGGGGTGCCGGGAGATCACCGATCGCGGAGTTTGCGAACTCGCGCGGAGCTGTGTCAACCTGGAGAACCTCGGGTTGGGCGCGTGTAAGCTGCTGACGGACGCTTCCGTGACGGCAATCGCCGTCAATTGCCCCCGGTTGAGCGTGTTCAATCTGAGCAACGTCGACAGTGTTACTGATAGGGGGATCGTGACTTTGGCTGCGCACGCGGCGCAGCTGACGGACATTAACGTAGGTGGGTGCTTCCGGATTACGGACCAAGCAGTCTCTGCGATTTTGGGGGGGTGTCCGAAGCTGAGCAGGATCAGCGTGCGGGGCTGTACGAAGCTGAGCGACGCTTCGCTTACGGCCATTGCTCGCCGGGAGTTGTATTATTTGGACGTAAGGGGGTGTAGAGGCATGAGCGATGGGCTCATTCGTCAGGTGATGCAGGAGCGAAACAACCAAAAGCGCAGGCTGGTGAGCTCGTATGGACTGTAAGATAGGATCTTGATCAGAACAATCCTGCACGCATCCGCTTCTGCAAGAATCACGGAGACATGTACCATAAAGCTTAGGCAAGTGCACAAGTAGTTATGCACAGCACGCGCATCATTGCTCAGCGGATAGTTGTAGATAAGCAAGACTCCTGTCAATGTTGGTTATCTTCGAATAATTACTTGTCGAGTATCAGCCAACCTTCAAGTTCGGTACGGTCACGTAAGTATGCTATGGACGTCACGATCTTGGCGTGCCAGCGCTTTGCGACAATGCAGGACAAATATACGTACCACATGAACTTACGATTTCATTTTGGCCTGTACCGTACGAGACTCATGGTTGTGCAACTCGTGCCTCAGGGCATGACACCGATAATGCCTGATCATGTACTCAGCGGCATGACGACAAGCTACATGCCAGATTTGCGTGCACAGGCTTAAGTGTGGGCAACGATCGTGTGCGCACATTTGATCGAACTTAGAAGACTACAAAAGCATGTGAGATGATCAGGAATCGATCGATAAATCAGCTGCCCGGCGGGCCGTCTGAAGCGTACTCGCAGGCCAGCGCATTGCATCAGCAATCAAACCCCAACCACCAGTTGAACAAGTTGACGCCTTGCAATTAAGCTCTCATGTCAGTGGCAGACTGGTAACAAAATCGATGACCGCCGCCATAATATGTATATGATGTCGAAAGGTCCTAAGTTCTGTCGTAACAGTCTCGCGATCGTTTGTCACGTACTCAGGTCTCAATTTGATTTGCGCAGAGCCCAAACTTCTACAAGCAAGCGCCCGGCCTGGCCCGCAACGGGCTTGTTGCGAACCGCGGCCCAACACGTAAACAAATCTCTGTCCAAAGATTACCCGCACGAGCATTGGAGTGGGGAAACGACATGTGCTTGAACCACCTCGATCGTGTTTGCTTGACCCACGATCGTGAACGCACTGTCCGCGAATATCTTTAAGGTACCCGTCAACTAGCTTACTAGTCGAGCATTTCCTTCATCATCTCATCGAACTCTTCGTTGCTGCACTGCACAAGCGTCCGGCTGAAGAACGTGAGGAACTCGTCGACCGTCACTTTGCTATCCCCGCTCGTGTCGAAGTCTTGGAAGACCGCCTTCAGCTCTTCCGGGGTGAGGGCCATTCCGCCGTACTTGGACGAGTGCGCGTAGATCTCCTTGAACTCGACGGAGCCGGAATCGTCCTGCGCAAGAAATATTCAGCTCGACTTGAACCGAATCGAATCCTCGTGGGAAGCGGTATTCTCAGGAAGCCGTCAACGGTGTCAGCTAGCGAAGCGTTGATGACGCGCCAGTCTTCCTTATATTGTTTCTGAAAGGAAGAACTCTACGCCCACTCAAGCGAGCAACGCCCATAGCGAAGATGCCTGACAGCTCGTTGTGTTCCAACACTTTGGTCGGGCGCTTCGTGAAGGTTTTTGGAGACACGAAGAACCTCGACGCAGGCTCGAATGCCGTTCAATTCGCCAGAACAGACGGGCAGTTAGTGGAACATGGCAGGAGAAAGTGGTCCCACAGATCGAACATTTGGGGGCCGTTTTAAGAAACAAGTTTTGAGCTTTCAGTTCTCCATTCGCAGTACGCCTTTCCGCGTTATTGAATGACCGAAACTTCCCTCAGATGTCACTTCAATGTCCAACCAACTGATCAACTCAGCACAACAACCAGAGAGGGATGTGATACGGGTGCGGCTACGATAAGGAGTCCTGCAGTTGCTCTTGATTTTTCTGCGTCGCTCGAGATTGCTAGAGCTGAAGCCAGATCATGTAGAACCCCGATGACGTCAGAGTACTCCTGGAAATCTGATAGTCTGACCATCTGCGCATGCCGCCCCCCACCTTGTCCATCTGATGAAAGAGCGCCAGCAGCTTCGACTTCCGGTACTCGCTTAGCCCGCGGCCGTCCTGCAGAGCACACGTCCACGCCACGTCAGCGCCACGGCAGCACGACAGCAGGGCTCCGACTGTCTGGCCTGACGTTCGACGGTCAAGTTTGACCCAGGCCAATTACGAGTGGCACCCGAAAGTCGGCGCAGAGACTTTTAGGGCGTCGAGTTGCATAGATCGAGATTGTGATTGCAATAAAACGACAGATGCACATCAGCATGGGCTGTCAGTCGCGAAACAGAGCGATCTTTGCAGCGTAGCAAGTCTCCATTTCTGTCTTGATTGTACCCTAGTATAAGATTAGATGCGAGAACGGAAAGTTGAAAGGGCGCTGACTATTCGGACCTCTTTTGTATCAGACATAAGTTTTGAGCTCACAATAGAGGAAGGCGGGTGGATTGAGATGTTGCTCTACCTGCACGAGCTGTGCTGACACCTAAAGCCATATGAACGTCAATTCTAGCTTAAAACGATTGCATTTCAAGCAAGTCTTCGAATCAACGGCTCTGCGAAGTTTCTTCAAGGAGAGTACCTCGAACGGACTGTATCAGCCTCGAAAGTTGCTGGCCAGGCATCAAAGCCACGTTGCGCAAACTCAACATCGAGAACAGTCCATGTGCATTGTCAACGACAATCATGGCTTTCTAAAGTAGGGAAATGGACACGCTCGAGTCAGCACACCGGCCAAACGGGCGTGATCTGTTCCATCCAATCACGACCACAAGTTAGGAGATTGGAGGTTTTTGGAGTCAGCCGACCTGGGTGGCTCTGGAGGGATCCCCGGGGAAAGTCATCAAGTCCACCATGAACTGGATGGGCTCTGCAGGCTGGTGAACGAGCAGCTCCCGCAGCAGCCACGTCAGCAAGTCGTTGACGCGGTACTCGGTCTGGGCACAAGCGACGAATGCAAGTTCTTTGTGAAGGAAGAGGCAGCTCAAGTACTAATGTCACCAGAAATGGTTTGCAAAACGAGGGGTCAGTCTGCGAGTTGGCTTCGACCTAGGTCTCCCTTCTCCTATAGGAACTTTGCCTGGGCGGACAAAATCGGTCAATAGATGTTTTTTAAATAGAACATGTCACAACAGTATGTGTGCCTGAGCACACTTCACGAGGTTAATATGTTTATGAAGCAGTCTCTGTGGAAGGAACGAGGATCGGAGAGCTTGCCGCTCTGATAGTGTCAGCAGATCACAGGCTCTCCACAACAATATGGGCCTGTCGCTCAAGTTTGGATGATAGTAAACTCGTTTGAGGTTACCTGATGAACCCAGCATGGACCAGACAATTGTGTCGCTAGTTTGGCATGCACAGACTGACCTGGCCACCTTGAGTGGTGATGAAAGGGGTTTGCTACTTAGGTCAAACATCTGAAGCAGCTTCAGCTCGCATTGGGTCCATGGTTCAGATTGGAGGTGAAAGATGCACTGGAACCTCAACGGCGCCGAAAAACGGAGCAGGTCCACGACCTGGATGATTGTGAGCTCAATCCAATCCTTGGGCTCAAAAGGAGGCAACATACAACTCTTTATCTTGAACCTTGTAAGTTGAGTCGCATCATTCCAAAATGCACAGGCACCAATTTGACCACTTGAAAAGAATCCCTCATCAATGTTCCTGGAGATTCTACATCAGAAGGTTATTGAGTTCGCAGCTCACCAGATACGTTTCTGCTGTAGCTTGGAGATTGTCCGCCGTTTGCCCCGGACCCAAAGAACCAGCTTTCGCACCACCGGCGGGTGCCAAAGCACCAACAACAGCCGACATATTGTTCCTGGCCAATCTGAGCTGGCTGGAGCTTAAAGGCTCAGGATGTCAGACTGACACGTTCTTTCATCGCACAAGCGGACTAATGCACCCTTCCTAGCTCAGGTCATGATCCTCCACCCGCTCAGTAAACATAGAGACGCTGCAAGACGGCTGTCAGCTCTAGGCTAGCCAGCAAGTCTGCTGAGCAGCTTCTAGCTGATCCAGGATGATCATGTCCCATTTTGAGCATTCGACTTCATTTGTTCATGTGCATGCAAGAGCTGAGCCTTTTGCAGAGCTTGACTTGAAAACCTTTAGGGTTCAGAAAGTTAGGGTTCCAGGAACTTGCAAACCTTCGGTCAGCACTGATTCGCGGAATGTCGCGGGTTCGAAACGTGGCTGCAACGCCAGCGAGCCACTTTTATGATTCAGGTTGTCAGCTACGGTATACATGTTAGGAGTTAAGCAGGAACGTGCTGTAGACTTCTTCAAGGCTGAGTAGCCTGAGAGTAGCCTGATCGATCGAGTCCGACTGAAAGTTTTCCTACTCCATAGGCCCCGGACGTCCCCTCGAAGTTGTTGAAAGTGTAGTATATGCTTCTTTGTCACCCGCTGGCGACAACGGAAGGCAACCTCGACTATGTGGGGGCCGCTGTCTGGCTTACCTCTAGCTGGCTTAGACGTTGAGAGTCCGCACCAATGCACGCGTCACCGAGTCAACCGTCATGACACCGTGATTTGTTTGCCCGCCGGGATCATGAGGACAATGACATTCAACGTTGTGTGAGTGCGCACTCACACAACTCTTAACAACACGGCCACGCCGGCTTCATCTATCAGAGATGCATGTTCTTGATGCATTATTAATAATCTTGGTAACGCTCCGAAGACCAGAGTCACACTGCCATTAACGGCAAACATGGACACTGAAAAATAAACACAGTACCATGAGAAGCCGCCAGCTGTATGGCCGCACTTCTACCATGTTTTGAAAAGATACTACTGTAGTCACTGCCATCGTGATTGGTTTTATATCAATGGCTGCAGGGGAGGCAGTAAAAGATT
The DNA here is from genome assembly GCA_000708835.1 of Klebsormidium nitens. Classification (NCBI taxonomy): domain Eukaryota; kingdom Viridiplantae; phylum Streptophyta; class Klebsormidiophyceae; order Klebsormidiales; family Klebsormidiaceae; genus Klebsormidium; species Klebsormidium nitens. Next base: position 49,989 of record DF237383.1, on the reverse strand, counting down.
TAACCGAGCCACGCGGCGGCTCATGGGCGACCTTACCAGACCGTCCACTTTCAATTCGAGCATAACATTGACGTTTTTGTCAAAGAGGCCAAAGATCATGGCTGTCACTTTGTTGACTCGACACATACCCTGAGTTCGGCCCCCTCTAACGCATCGGACTTCATGCGTACCATCGTACCTCTCCAAACCAGACACCGTACGAAGTTCTAATCTTGCACGTTGATTTTTGATTTTTGAAGGACCACAACGTGGTGAAAAGCAGCAGCTTTGGAACTGTCAACGAACAACCTGCTTGACCAGCTTCCAACTTTACGACCCAAACATTCCCGTTTCTTTAGCCCATCTACCTTCTACGGGCTGATAAACTATTAAGCACAGTTTTTCACGCTGTTTTGGAAGTCGCATGCAGATCCCCCGAGGCTCAACTAAATCAACGGTATGCTTGAGAATGCTACTGGTTGATGCTCAACCAAGCACCCACTTACCCCTGCGCCTTACATGCATGCCAACTAATCGAGACACCTAGAAACAAACGCTAGGCTGATTGCAAGCTCCGCTTGTAGCTTTGGTCAAAAGAAAACATGTGCCATATCTCTCCCCCGTCCTTGACTTCTAGTTCCAAAGAAAATAAGACGCAACTAAACTCTACAACCTGCCTCGCTCAACGCCCTCCTTGGATTGGTGGGCTTGCCATCTGTCGCATTCGGGATCGCTTCATCAAGGGATCTTCCAGCGGCGTGCCATCCTGCAAATGCGAGCGAACAGTCAATCACACACTCCTCGCATCCCCAACCTGATCCAAACACAAATACTCGGGCTACTCACACGCTTCGTCGACAACAGCACATGAAACTGCAGGTAGAAACTTTACAGTCACTGCATCAGTTAAATACATTGGGCAATGCAGGGCGTGGAAACCGGACTGATATGCAGGCTTCCCTCTCAACCTGCGGGTAAACACATGGGCGTCTCAACATTCGAACTGACTGCATAAGCCCCGAGAAATGAACATAGCCTGACGCCAAATGACACGAAGTGCAAGCCCTTTACCTGTAGTTCGAGCAGGTGCTTTTTATTGAAGGGGATCCCTGTGTAAGTTTGGGCCCTAGCTGCATCCGCGGCAGCCTGTAAACCCGAGGCCAGATCGGGACTTGCGTACGGCCAGCTATTTTTCGGGTCTGGCACCTTGGGGGCGTTCGCGCCCCCTTCGCTGGGGCGCGGGTAGGACGATGACTCGGCGGTGGAAAGAATGTCGCTCTCGGAGCCTCGCCGGAGGGGCAGCTGGGGCTCCCGCATGAGGCCCGCACCGTCCTGCGGGGTTAAGGAGCGGATTGACACCGGGTCAACACTACATGGCGCCCCAAATAAAGCCAAGAGCGGGCTATAACGATGCGAACCACGTGGGTTTCGCCAGCGAAGGACATGGCGAACAGAAGTGCTAGAGACAAACGGCTGAGGCCAAAAACGAAGACTGAATCTTGAATCGTGACAGGTGGTTCCTGATCTTCTATTGTGGTTCTCGAGACTCCGTTTGCGAACTAATCTGGATGGTAACAAGATCTGGTCTCAAGCAATTGGGCTCAACATTGCACAACATACAAACACTTTTCTTCAGCTACGACCCTTGAAGTGCAATGTGCTTCATTAAAAACAAAACGTCAATCTCGTACCCACCAGCCCTCATGATTGCACAAACCTGATTCAATTCTCGGAAGCCCGGCAGGGGCTGCGCTTGATCGACTGGCCGCTCGGCCGAGCTGGCGTCAAGCCTCTCTGGAGGAGTGGGGGAAGAAAGCTCGTGCTGATAAGCCTCCTGGTGACCCAAGATGTGCGCCGCCGCTTCTTCTGCGGCCAGACTCGGCGCGGGCGCCATGTCGGGGACCATTTGGTCGCGCCGCGAGCTGCCCGCTGCGCTGGAGCGACCAAAGCCGGAGATGCCTGCGGGAGTTGGGGGAGGAAAAACGTTTGACACCGGCAACAAATACGAAAAACAGAATGTTACAGCGCCATGAACCAAGACGCCAAAGGCTGGAAAGGGAGTTTCTTCTTGAAACAGCAGTGCACACAGATAATGAGTTGACTCATCCCGCGTACTGCTCACTTTCGTGACCATCTAAATATGCTCATTAATGCCGCTGCACAAGTCTGGGATTTGGCAGGCAACACCGGACAGAGGCCAGGAAGGATGGAGTAGTCAGAAGGCCACAGTGAAAAAAATTCCACTTTCAGGACAATACTGAAGGCACTCAAGACAACAGTTTAGTCTTGGATCGGACAAAAGCGAAGTGCATTGAAGAGACAATCCGTTCAGAGGAGCACGAAAAGGACTACGAGCACCACAAACAGACGCCAGAAACTGCCCAAATCATCCTTCAACCAGACCGATGCGTCTCCTTCAGAAGATGAGTCACCCGCCAACAAGTCAGATACAAAAGAGCCACAAAGACCACTTGCAGGCTCCTGACAAGTAGACAAACGAAAGCACCAACTCAACCGAAACTATTGAACAAGCCCTACCTGCTCCGACCGCCACTGCCGGGGTCTCCCCAAGCCCCTCCTCCAAGCCCCCCGCCTTGAGCGCCGCCTCGCTCGCCCACATTGCCGACAGCGACGCGGCCAGGCGTTCCCGCGCGGCCTCGACATCGACGATGGGCTGGGGGTAGTTTGACCCGAGCTCCACACCGGCCGCCCGGAGGACGTTACTGGGCGCATCCCAGGGGTGGTGCACCCACTCGGTGGGCAGCCGGGACAGCTCGGGGAGCCACCGGCGGACGTACTCGCCCTCGGGGTCGTACTTGTAGCCCTCAACCTGGAAGGAAGCAGCACTTTCGGTCTAGTATTCAGCGGGGACTTCGATCTGGATGCTCAGAACGAACTTGCGCCACCAGCGGACGTACTTGCCCTCAGGGTCGTACCGGTAGCCTTCAACCGGGAGGGAAAAAGCGAAGAACACTCTCAACTTTCGCTCAGCATGGGCTTCGGTTTACATTCTCTAAAGGCACCCTGCGAAGCATGTGAATGATATTTAGAAGCCAGTGGTCCATATACAGACAGGCTAGGGGTCGGAATGATGCAAGGGGGTTTCTGTCTTTCGAAAGCAAGATGTCGATCGTTTGTCTTGAGTATGCTCGGTTGGACCTGCTGATGCTCCACTAGGCTGGCAAAAAGGTTTCATGCCCAGTCAAAGCTTAAAGAGAGGAAGAAGCAAACGTCCTCGAAAACGAAGGATTGTGAGAGCGATGCCAGAACCTATTCAGATTGAGCTTGGATGTTTAAAACCCTGTGCCCAAGGCCGGGAATTACAAATAATCTCTTTTGCTCTACCAAGTCCTGTGAGTGCAGCGTATGTACTCACATGCGGGTTCTCCATCCGATCAAGCTCGTGGCCGTCCGGCAGGCTGCCAGAGATGTACTGCCAGCCAAGGACGTCACTCTCAAGATCCGCGTCCAGTAACGTGTCCCAGAAATACTTCATGCCCCACCGCCACGGGAGCTGCAGGAACTTGACGCAGAAGCTGGAGGCGACCACCCGTATCTTGTTGTGCAGCCAGCCGGTCGCCCAAAGCTCCCGCATGCCGGCATCGACCAAGGGGTACCTGAGCGAGGAGAGGCACCAATCAGGGAGGTTGTTCGTGCTTCTTGATGCAGACTCGTGCAGAAACAAGAGCAAAACGGCAAGAAGCAATGATATTTGAGAGAGACACCGAGCAATAATACAGTTACCAAACCAAAAGCGAGTTGGCAATGACCCTAGAGCAGAGAATGACCCGTCCCTTGCTGCAAATAACAAGGACTACATGGTGACGATCCAGAACATACTCAAACTTTGGAGCTTAGAAGCTTCACACATATTCAAGAACAAAGTGATCAACAGCTTACGTTCCAGCAGTTGTAAACTCCAAAACTTTGACAGTGCCATCAGGCAACGGAAGGCCACAATGCAGCAGGTAGATTCTTTACTACATTCTGGAATTCAGGCCAACACCAGATGACGTCAGCGGGCTTACCCGGTGCGCCCCTGGCGCCAGGCCTTGAACGCCTTCTCGTCGATGGCCCAGGGGAACGACTTGAGATTGGCCAGCAGAGACCGCTCGTGCGTGAAGGGGAAGTTGAAGCTGAGGTAGCGCGAGTACTCGCGCAGCCCGATGGAGCGCAGAAAAAGGTCCACGCTAGTCACCGCGACGCTGGCACCATCGCGGCTCCAGAGCAGCTGCAGCTTGCGGCTCTCGTGGAAGATCTTGCGCACGCTCAGCTGCAGGGGGGAGAGCATATGGTGATGAGGGGAGAGCATATGGTAAGACGAGTTGGATCAAATGCAGAAGCAGGGCCTTAGGTCCTTGATTCAATCACGCAGGGACAAAAACGACTGTGGGTTATGGCCCAAGTGCACGGCTCAGGATACTACAGGACAGAAGCCCGAAAGTTACCCGCATTGCAAATCCATATGAGAATCTATGTTGGGGTGTCTCCAAAACCAAGTTTGACTGGCCTTCATAGACAAGCATTGCTGCAACCTTTATGCAGCAAGGTAGGAGGACGGCAGCAGAGTGTAACCAGACAGCCCAAACGAACCATGGACGACAAGTTGACACTGGACTGAGGGCAAGCTGTGCGCCCGCACATAACGCCACCGGACCGGAGATGAGAGGGTCTGACCGGAAGGTGGTCAATCTCACCTCCCCAAAGTGTAAGTGAGGCGAAAGCAGGCTGGTTGTGGTAGTGTCAGTCTTGGTCCTGGCAGTTGCATACGAAGCGAGCGCCCCCCTGAGGAACGACTCCAGCGCACGGTCTGCGTTGCTCCAGCCAGGGGCCCATGCCCGTGCCAGCAGAGAGTTGCTGCTCGCCTCGAGAGGGTCCTCCAGGCCAATGCCATCCAGGGACAAGCTGGGGACTTCAACTGCAGACAGCGGGCAGCTTTGAGCCAGTTGGAATTGCAGTGACCGATGTATGGAGTGATGGATGTTTCTAAGAGCCCTTGTTTCATATGTGCCCTCTCTTTTCATTGAATGCAAACCACCCTTTGGTCACTGCACAGGGCATCCTACACCCGATACTGGAGCGCACCCTCCTAGCCTATGGGGAGAAGCTAGAGGACATGGGCACATGAATGCAGCTCAGAAGGGGCACTTTATCAACAAGCAAGAATGCTCTTGCTTCGGTCTTCTTCTTGGGTGGTACTTCACAGTCAAAATACTCATGCGAAGAGAGCAATTGTAGCAGTACCGACATTTTGTGCTTCAAACAACGCACGAAGCAACAAGGAGAAGGAAGCAGCGCGGATGCACTCACTCTCAATCCCGCTCAGCTTCTTTGGCGCCAGCAGCGGCGCGTCTGGCTCGAACGGCATGTTCAAGCACTTATTCCAGTAGTTCTCAAACACCGTGAACGGATGCCCCTGCTCATCGTACACTTCCCAGGGCTCGTACAGAAGGTCTGCGTTGAATGTGTGGACAACGACACCGTGTTGTACAAGGCTCTGCTTCACTCTGTGGTCGCGGACTAGGGAGACCGGGTCTGAAGAAGACAAACAGAAGTCCATGTCAGCAATGCGCGTCAATGAACCAAGAGGCCCTGTAAAGTGAGCTTGTGACATGTTTGCTGAGAGTAAAATTGTCGAGAAAAGCAGTGCTTCAAGAGAGATGATGCTGGAACTGGCCCAAACACTTGCAAACTTGCTGGCAGAACGTCGGACATGGTGAGCGCCACAACATGATCATGCAAGCAACCAGCAAAATGACTGGATTGAGCCAAGTTGCCCCAAGAGAGGCGGTCCACGTGATACAACAACACTCAGAGAAGTCTCAAAAACCTTTCGAGCCAACCGCCCTCAAAGTGTTTTGCAGAAAGCAGTGGGTTGCTGAAGGCGAAAGGGGGACCAGAAGAGAGCCAGAAGGAACCATGTCAAGACTATGGAACAGACATTGAGAACCCCAGCAAAAACCAAAATCTATGGCGTTGCAACACGCTTAGTAAGGCAGTGAAGAGCAAAGCTTGCACCCAGAGCCACAACTTTGTCAAAGGTGGCAAACGTTAGGAAAGGCTTCCGGCTGCACCCTTTTGCATCAACCTGTACCTTTGTTTCAAAGGATAGTGCAAACTATGGCATAAGGGCCACCTTGTACCAACCAGAAATGAAGATAAGCAGCAAGTGCAGATTGATGTGCATACCAGGCAAAGGAGGAGCAGAAGTAGCATTCTCAGAATACGACTAGGACCAAGAGTGTCGCTATTCTGCAGTCGACAAGCATAAGTGAAAGAGTGCAACGAGAGCATGCCGCCTGCCAAAGCACTGCGTCAAGAGCCCTAAGCCTTGCAAAGTAAAGATGTGATAGCAGAAGCTGCACAAGAGTATCAATAAAGATGTCGCAGCAGAAGCTGCACATGAGTATCAACATTATCAGAGAAACCAAGAAATCCGTAACAATCTGGAAATTGTGTTGGCACCGTCCGGCACAGAGAGGTCACAGGCTGATCATTGCAGATATACAAGCTCATCAACCATAGAAGAGCACAAAACAACTAAGAAGATTTCATGGACCTCACGCATAAGCAACAGAGTTCACTACGTTCTTCTGTGCAAACCCCAGGCTGGAAAAGAGCACAGTTGCTATGAGCCATCAGACAATGGGACTATTGATTTTCTCCAACAAGAAAGACGAGGCCCGAAAATTCAAAAAGCGCTGGCCAGGTGAAAGGGCCATCCAACATCTTCAGATAGCGAACCAAGCTTCCCAAGCCCTTCCCGTACGCTGGTCGGGCAAGACTGGCTTGTAACGTTTTTTCCATATGCACACATTATGACTGATTTCGTCTCTTTTCCGCTTTTGGCCATGCTGTTGATGTGCTTGAAATTTCACCAGTTGCTGCTGTAGCTCAGGTTCTATGCCTATGCCTAGTCTGCCAACATACTGCTCGTTGTACCTCGGCTTTGCCTGTGTCCCTACTTGCTTTTGTTGATCGTCAGGTGCTGATGCTGCTGAAATGGTGGGTGCATAAGAAACATGCACAACCGCACTGCAGAAAACAGTATCTAAGGCATGCCAGTGGCACCTGTCCCCAGATAATGTGGTCCACATCAGCAGCAAGGAAAGATAAAAGTCGTAATCCTGAACCTTATCAGCTCGGTCAAATAGCAAGCACGTCTATGTTGGTAATGCTTGCATGATTATCCCTCTGGTGGACTTACCATACAGATGGTTGTAGAAGACCTGCGTTGCTCCTGTCTCTTTCACAATATCCAGCAGCATTGTAGCGCTGTCTGCACACCTCCTGAGTATGAGCGGCGCCCCCATTTTCTGCAGAGTCACATCCAGGTGCAACAAACTCTGCTTTAACCACCAACGCGAGCACCTGCCTGGTTGAAACTGCCCCTCTTCCTCAGGTGCCCAGATGAACACAGGAACCACTGTACCCATCCGTGCCGCTGATATCAGGGCTGGGTTGTCCTCCAACCGCAAATCTCTCCTAAACCACACAACTGTAACAGGTTCCATTTTACTAACCACAAGGTGATGACAATTGACAACTCCCGTGCGTTGGCTAAAACTGCTCAAGCATTTCTACAAAACCTGGTCACTTTCCCATGCTCGCTGCCCCGCGTACCGGGCTAAACCCATTCACTCCTCAAACCACCCAACATAAGGGTCAAGACAACGCAATCACATGATGGATGTGGGCCGCCGTGACTACCTTAAAGCACCGCCACCGTCTGACAGCGCCACTGCTATGTACAACTACCTGACAAGGACCAAGCAGAAGACAAGTGGACGCCCGAGCGCAGGGTAGAAAAGTGCGCCTTTCTCCTCCCTCTTCGCCTGTGTGCCAATTCTCTGACTGTGGTGGGTGTCATGTCAAGTTGCGCGTGGCATTCTGGTACCAATCATCATGACTTGACAGGTACCTACCGGTGGTTACCGGGCCTCGGAGGGGTACCTTTGAACCGTACGGTACAGCGTACGGCGCGGGTGTCACCTGCACCACTGAAAATAAGATCGTGATTCGTGAGCTGCGCTTTTGTGATGCTCAGTTTGTGCTTTTTGCCACCGTGGAATCTGGATGTTGGAAGGGAGCCACCGGATGCACAACTACGGCTCACCGGGCGGCAAGTTTCGAGGGGCCGAAGAGAAACCAATGCCCGTGTCATAGAGCCGGTTTTACAGACCGGCTGAACATTTGGTGCCCGGTGATTACAAAATATCCGGGCGACATCCAAGCTACCTGATATCAAACGTCACCCGGATATCCGTACAGATCTCGAATGAGAAAGATTTGGGACATTCAGATCCGTCCGATATCGTTTGAATCGCACGACGCAGTCCCGACTCCCAATTTCTGACTCGCCAGAACTTCGCTCCAGAGGTTCTTGACAAATGGGCAGCGCTGGGCAACGCCACAGAGGTACCGGTATGGCGAAGTTCGACGCCCATGTGTAGCATGTACCTAGCAGAGTTGGCTCCGGCGCCGCCCAGGGAGTCCGTTTGCCGCACACTGCAAAGTTGGCGGAGCGAACTGCATGTTACCTGCCAAATTGGTGCCCCCTGGGCCGTGCAAGTCTAAGTACGGTACCTACCTACTACCTAGTACCGTTCCAGTCCTGAAGTCGCAACTTGCAGGACCGGTCCTACTGGCGTCACATGGGGACTGTAAACCGTGCCCCTTTGCGCTTGTGTCGCAAAGAGACCGAAGTGGCAGTGACGTTCCCCGAGCTCCATCTTCTGCTTTGCAAGACCGGTGCAGCCTTGGCCGGTCATACGCCGCAGCATACGATAGCAGGTGCGTACCAGCAACTCCGCATTGGCACCGCCGACCGTTTTATACTCCGATAACTCTCGTGTGACCTAAGAGCCGTGTGACCTAAGATAAGTACCCGGGGGACGGGTGGGGTTGGTATGGTGGTTAGGGTGGGTTGGGGTGCGGAGCAGGTGATTACTCGGGTTAGGTTTTTAGTTTGAAGTGCCCGGGTAGCTCGTATCTTAAGTCACACGCCCGTTAGGTCACGCGAGAGTTACCGGTATCCGTTTTATTCAGCTTCACAATGGAAGCACGGTTGGTACTGACACATGTACCTAGGTAGGTACTTAGGTAGTCCGGGTTAGTACAACCGGTATGTACCAGGACCGGACTGGTGATACGGTACCTGAATCTCGAGACACTGACAGGAGCTGATCCTGAGGGTACCGGCGTACCGGTAGTACTGGCTACTGACTCACTAACTAGGTACCGACGTTACCCAGCATACGGTACTTACCACCGTCTACGGTTCAAACCTGCTGACTCTGGTTCCTGGAGCCAGCATTCGGAAAGGAAGGTACGTATTGCTAGTGTATGGTGCGTACCGCGGCTCAATTTAGCCAGGAAGAACTTGAACTTGAAGTCGAGCTCGAGCACTTCGATTCTGATCACAAGTTTGAAGCAGCAAGAAATCGAAGTAGAGCGATCAGAGCGCTGTTTCTTGGGCTGTCGAAAGCTTCTCCCTAGTCAACAGGGGTCACTCGTCCTAGCGAGCTGCAGTCCAAGAACGATGTCGAACCTGGACGTGTCTCTGGATGACCTGATCAAGAAGAACAAGACTGGAGCGCGGGGCGGCGCACGGGGCGGCAGGGGTGGAGGAAGAGGGGGGGCGGGCAGGACAGGAACAGACAATCCTTATGGTGGGGGACGGTCGGGCCCTGTCAGGAGGGCAAACACTCGCGCAGCTTTTCGGGCGGCCCCTTATGCTAGACAGGTCAGCAGAAGCCAGCGGACTCGAGCAACATATTGTCGGCGTTTGGGGAACGGTGCCCTGCAAAGCCCGGCTCCGAGGACCTCCAGTATTCATTCAGCTTCTTCGGGTCTGCTTCAGATTGGAACCATCCCTTTTTGCACCTTCATTGACTCTGTTCCCCGGCAAGCTACAGATTAGTACAGAGTAGGTAGTTGACAAGACTCTGCGAGGGCACTGATTCGTCTAAATCGTAACACTAGTTGGTAGTGGTCGTCACATGAGTTTGCATCGTTCCTGCGCCAAGGGCTTAGGCAGACTGAGCGATTAGCCTGCTTTTGATCAGAGACATTTGGAGCTCCCAACAGATCAAGGGGTGGATGCAACAAGCACCAAAGGGACAGCACGGTGCACGGCACGGACAAAAGCACGTGGTGTTCTTGTCAGCACCTCTGCTTAGCCTGTAGGCCTGTGCCGGACTTGGCTCTTTGGATTTGAGAGACGGGGTTCATGGTGACCAGAGGACACTCTTCCCAGCAATTACCTGGACCCTTTGGACCTGGAGAAGAGGGGGCTGTGGAAGAGCGAGCCTGCTGGGGAGTCCACCCAAAATGTTCCTGCAGGAGGCGTTTGCGGTGTCGGTGCTCAGACTAACCAGATCTGTCCTTCTGAAACGAGTGCTGCTCTGTTTTGTTCAACCAGCCTGCTGCACCTGCCGGAGACGTGTGGGCTCATGACCTATACCAGGAGGGACCAGCATATGCTCCGGGAGCGAGGCCAATGGAGATCCAGACAGGGACCAAGCTTTTTATTTCCAACCTCGACTACAATGTTTCTAACGATGATGTCAAGGTACTGAGCACTCCCTCAATCATGGTATCTTTTCCAATCTGCGCGCACTTACGACGTGGTATCTGCTGTATCTTGGAAGATTTCCATCCTTGCCACAATGATGGGTTCTGAATTGAACACTGGTTTTCTCTTCGAGCAAGCAAAGAGTCGGCGGTAATTGAACCTGCCGTGGTTTCGAGATAGTTTGTTGCTCCGTCACATCAACGACCTTCTTGTTTCTCGCAATTGTTGGTAAAGTAATTAGCAAATGCGCTCCAGCAGCCGCGAGAGGAATGCTCATCTTTACTATCAAGCTGATTGCTTTGGCAGCGATGGTGACGACTTTTGGTTTTTGGTGCAGGAGCTCTTCGGCGAGCTCGGCGACCTGAAGCGGAGTGAGATCAACTTCGACAAGAGCGGACGCTCAAAGGTGTGTTTAGCACCTTAGCCAGAGTGCAAATCGCGTCTTTCTTGGATGGTGACACACGAGGAGCGAATTAGGGTTCTGTACTCATTGGGATGGGATCTGGGAATGCCTGTCTGCAGATTTTGAAGTCATTGGATTGTATTTCAAAGTATGTTCGCCAGACATTCAACGTTAGCAGCTTTCAAGTGGATCATCAGGAGTGGTATTGTTTGTGGCACTCAACTTGCCTCCTGGTCGTTCGAAAAGCCGGCAGGCGAAGAACAGGAGTCCCAATTCTGGATTGGCATCTGGATGTGCTTGTTTACCAGTCGTATCGTGGTTCGGCTTCTTTGAGCCATTCTAACTGATGTCTCGAGAAAAGTCACCGAACCCTTTGCCTTCTCTGTTTTGAGAGGAACCCTAAAGTCCGGCAAGAACAGAACAGGTATAGAGAGCAGGACAGGTATATTTGCTTACAAATGCTTACTCCTTGCGCTGATCTTAATCTCCACGTTGCCTCATACAGGGCACTGCGGAGGTGGTCTTTGCCAGGAAGCAGGATGCAATGAAGGCCGTCACGCGGTATGACGGAGTCGCACTCGACGGGAAACCGATGAAGATTGAAATTGTTGGGACCAACCTCCCCCGGATTGCGGTTGCGGCGCGCACTGTGGCGTACGTTTCTCTCCTCATCCTGGTCATGTTTTCGCTAATGGGATTTTGAGAGACTTACTGTTATTCTTCTTCCTTGTCATCAAATGTCATCTAAACATGACAAGTTAAGATTGCCTGAAACGAGTGGCTCGCAATTGGAGCTTGCTCGCGGCGGTAAAGTGCTGTTTCCATCCACCAAGTTTGCAGTTCCCGGTTTGCTTATGACAGTGGTTCTTCTTTTATGCTGCACGGTAGCTTTGCATATCCCAGAGCTGTCAGGCAAATTGCAGCCACTTGTGTATTGACGTTTTGTTTGCATTATATCATCAGCATATGTCGTAGGCCTGCCTGCACGCTTTTGTCAACTGAAGAGATGTTTGCAGTAGTGCCAGTATGCCCCATCTCTGCTGTGACTTGCAAAAGCCGCACTACTTGCAACCTCACGCCCCTTGTCTGTGCTGGCCAATGATGAGCATATTTTAGATATGGTTAAAAAGTTCTGCTTGACAAAGTTTGTTTCTGAAGGTGCTCATGTCTTATATCTGCTTGCAGCCCGGGGCAGGAGTTTGGGCGGGGTGGCGGATTCGCTGGCAGAGGGTGAGCAACTTTCCTTGCGTTTCTCTTGCAATCAGCACCTTCGATGCATCTCCGCACCATTTCACAGCCAGGGTTGTTAGTGGGCCTCATCCTTACCCAGAGCAAATCACGACAGAATACCGGAACAACTCTGTCAACTGCCTGCCTATCTAGGCAGGGCCTACGTTTCCGAACTATTCCTTTCTTTGCGCGATGCATCATTGGATGGATTCTTCCGTTTGACCATGCTGCCTGCCGCATCTTTGCAGCTTCCCTATGCGAGGTCGGGGCACGTATGTTGCACGAGGTGGCAGGAATCCTAGGGGCCGGGGAGGCGCGGCGCGGGGCGGCCGAGGGGGGCGGGGAGCCAAGCCCCAGGATACTCGGGACCCCGCGGAGATCCAAAAGGGTGAGTTCGGGTACAAATCACTTGTCTACTCTATGTGCCACTACCGAGAAACAGATCTGAAACTTGCATGAGAGAAGTGGTTATTGGTTCCATTACAAGCTGGGTTTGGCGGGATGTTTGTCCCTTAACGTGGAAGTTTCGCTGTTGCTTAACCTCGTCAAAGCTGGTGGAGTGTCAATCGAGAGCTTCCCTACTGTGGTTTCTCAAAATGAGGATTCAGAGCTTTGTCACCTGGATCATATCTACTCGAACTGCTTACACTGTCCCTTTAGGGTCAGCGATATAAAGCGACCTTCTTGCTGCTGCCTTTTTGTGATTGACAGATTATGCTCCCAAATCATTTGGGGCCCCTGCTGTTCGCAAATCCAGTCTGGGCAGAGTGGCCTTGTTTATACCAACCCTCTGACTACCCTCTTTTTCCGCCTAGTCTACTTCAGCCCCTGACTGGTCTTTTTCTCCGCAGAACTTGACGCAGAGCTAGACAAGTACCATCAACAGCAGGCTGAGGACATGGCGGAATAGAAACGTTTCGTTGGAAGTATCGATCTGTCACGGGGCTATTCTCAGCCTTCCAGCTAATTTAGGATCGTTCAAGCCTTGTAATCTTCCAGAACCCTGGTTAGGTTTGGTTGCCTTGACATTGTTCAATGTATCCTACATGTTCTGGTGGCAATCCAGCTGCCTTGTATACTTGCCCCTTGAGAAAGCGTTTCACTTTGATGTCAAGTGAACGGTTGAACTGTTCTTCCAACCCTTGGCATGTTGTCAGGACGAAGCCTCATGACCAAAGCAGTTTTTTGAAACAATGCGCTTACTCCTTGAAACCTCATTGGGGCCCCGTACCCATGGCTCGCTTTGACAATACACGAGATCGATTCGGTTGACAGGTTTAGAAAGGTTCTGCACCCATCAAAATAGAACCCAGACTCAAATGCGCGGGTTCGCCACGCCGCTGCCGCCATGCAAATTGCAGCTCTGAAGATATAGTATATGCAATGCACATTAGCTATATGTTATATACGCATGGTCGCGTCTTATACAAGATTTCATAACACGGTAGCTGCGCACTGATTATGATCAAGCCATTGAAACAAATATAGACGCTTAAAGTTTGTACGTAAATTTTGCCAGCTGCGGCGGCGGCCAGATCATTGTCATCTCGATCGAGCAACATGGGCGGCAGCTCTAAACTAATTGCATCCACGCGGCTAAGTGATTCGATAAGTTATACGCATCGTCACTTGCTGCCGCCCAGCTTCGGATTCCTGACATGTGATAATCATAGGCATACCATGTGTCAATTGCATGTCGGCAAGCTCGTGTGCAGCCCTTACAAAAGTCCAAGCTGCTGTGAATGATGCTCAAATCTTACCAGTATCTTACGGTAGTGATGTACGGTAGGCCCGGGGCGGCATCCAAGTCGGAAATTTTCTGCATGATTGCCCTGAAACCCTCTTACTTATTCTAAGTCAACTAGTATTGACTCAACCCCATCAACATAACGGTTGGATGCATGTGCTCAATGTTGGGGCCCATCGATGTACGCCCGCAGGCTTGGAATCCTCACCATAACACATCCGCAATTGCAAATCTGAAACAACATGGGCGCAACCCGCGTACTGCCAGTTTCGAATAGAGGCTCTTGACCTCAGGAATTATCACATAACCATGTGATTGATACCTATGCCGAGGTCCTCTGCCATCTGTGGGAAGACCGGGAGCAACGTGACGAGACACACTGCTAGAGCGGCTAAATGGAGCCCTCGTCGTACCTTTCCAACGTCTGTTACATCATCCAAGCAAGGCTTCTCCGCTCGTCGCTGCATGTGAGTGAAATGAGATGAGCGGCGAAAGGAAAGCTAGCAATCTGCACAACCCGTCCCAAAGCTTTGGCTTCAAGCTTCAGGAGGTATCTGCTGATGTCGCAACCAGAGTCAGAGCCCCGCATGCTGAGACACAATCAAGCTAAGCTGCGGAGCAGTCACGAGCTGCCATGTCGAACGCTATGTCGAACGACAAGAATACCAGCTCTATCGAATGATCAACCGCCGTCGGAAAGGGCCACCAAAAGTAATCATTCTTTCTTGCAGATGCGGAAGACATGCGCAAAACTCCTCGATCTCCTTCCCCTCTCCTACGCATATGCACAATAGCTCGGCCGGGCAACTCTAGAACGTTCCGTAGTCCTGGAACAAGGACTTCAATGCTATGCAGGAGATTTTTGGCACAGATTTTTGGCACAGCACATTTCCACCATGGTCATCTTCTCACCTGTACAATGAGTATATACAGCCCGAACGACAGCGCCAAGTCCCCGCCCAACAGCCCCAGCCCCAGCAGCAGGTATGTCACCACACTAGTTACCGCAAGCGTCCCTTTCCCAAAGGCCGCCTGCGGAAAAGCACGCGCTGTGGTTCAGACGGGATTTTATCCCGTCATTCTTCCCAGGTTTGACGATACAGACTTGCCCTGACAGGGCAAGCGGTGGGCATTACAAAAAAGACTATAGCGGGTAGAAATAGGGATCTCGTCCTTGCAAACGAGCAGGGCCCTTTAGAATGGTCACATCCATGCAACCTCCTCTGGCAGCGCTGGCAAACATCAGCGTCCCTGAGTCATTCAGACACTTCCCAACCAGACCGTTCACAACTGATGCCAAGCACAGACCCTTGTGTGCGAAGATAGGACCTTTGTAGCTCGGTCGTTTACCTGCACAGCTCGACCCCCGTCTATCCGTCCGGCCGGCAGCATATTGAACACTTGGGTGGTGAAACCACACCAGCCGGCAATCACGAGCGGGTGTATTGACACGTTCGCCCGGTGCATTGCTCTGCAGGGCAGAGCGACGGGTGTGAAAAGCCGCACCAGCTTTATCGACAGAACCAGTTTGACGATGAAACGAGCAGCAAGTGACTTGTTTCGTGAGTTTGTGTGCGGGCCAAATGCAGCGTTGAAACGAACAAGAGAGATGTGCACAAGCGGTTCGACAAACGTCCGAAGCAGTTGCTTGTGGTGCCTCTAGCTCGCGCCTCTGCCGTCCCGTGCGACTCCTCAAAGATTTGCCCCCGTTCTGAGCACAGTGTCGCGGACATGAAGCAAAACCAGTCGCCGCAGACCGTGATCCAGATTGACAGCCCAAGTATTGAGCCCGGTTAGCAGCGAACCTTCGAATTGCGGAAAAGCAACAAAGTGCTGGGGGCACAGGCTCGAGAAGAAGGGGATCCCTCGCCAAGCATTGCACCAGATCCTCCTAGGTCCCTGGGTCGAAGCTCAACACTTCGCGATCTCGAACCAGCAACCATAGCGGCAAGGACGTCGGTGCGCATCAGACTCACTCGAACCCGAGGGCCGCCCGGGAGATGAGCCCGAGCAGAAGCGACCCCTCAAAGAGCTGCGCGGGAACTTGCACCAGGTCGGGGCTGGCCGGATCGGAGAGCGTCAGGCCGAGAGCGACCAGGGAAAGGGAGAAGAGGGCGCCCGCCAGAGGACCGGACACCGCAATGTCGAACTTGGACGTCCGGTCAGGAACGAGGGACTTGAACTGCGCGAGGGAGTAGAAGTGGGTAAGCTTTTCTTTCCGTTTGCTTTATACCGGCAGCATTTCGACGGCACTTAGGACTCGAAGTGCGAGAGAGGGAACGTTCAATTCGCCTTAACTTTTCCTCTCGGTTTGGATCCAGACACTTTGCGACGTCCCTTTTGGGGTGTCGTTTAAGAAACTAGCACTTGAGGCCGTGGAAATCAACGTGATCCAACGCGTACATTACGAAATCGAAACTGGCGGTGCAAAGTCATGCCTCTTTGTGTCCGTCTCGTCAAATCTTTTCGGGCAATGCGCAGGGCCGTGGTTCGGGTCGACAATATAATCTGGAAATGCAGAACTGCTGTACTCTTTTCGTCCACTTCGGAGTTAAGTGTGCTCGTCGTACCTGACACGCACTGATGCATCCGGATGAGAAAGCTAATGGGGATGGCAAAGTTGGGAACTTTCCAAAATGGTCAGCTATTGCACATTCGGTCAAACCTGGCCGCCTGACCGAAGTTCGATCGGAACCGATTGCACAATTCGGTCGAACCGGCAGAACCTTGGGCCGTTCGATCGTAGCATCCCGGTGATCGAAGGGTTCAAGTTTTGCGCTTTTCAAGTTTTCTGCGATCGGCTGGAATCGGACTCGGGTCAGGCGGCCAGGTTTGACCGAATGTGCAATAAGATAGCATGCAGGCCCCCCAGGCCATTGCAGGGCAAGTCGGAAGCGGAACAACATTGAAAGCAGAGGTGTCCACACGGTGTCTGCAATAAGCCGTCAGTGCATGACATAAGGACGCCGGTCGTATGGGGCTCCCCAGCGAAGAGAATACGAAAGGGGACATCGAAACGTGAAGGAACAGCTTCCGCCAAAAGCATTGCGGTTGATCCACTTGCCTGCGTGACGGCGCCAAAGCTGCCGAGCGTGGGGCTGGGTATCAGGAAGGGAATGCTGAGCTTGACCTTCTTGGCTGACGCCGCTAGCCAATGGCCGACCTCCTGCGGAATGGAAGATCGTGTTACTTCCGGTTGTTGTTCTAGTGTTTTAAGAGTACTCGAAACGAGCTATGATTTTGCATTTTCAAGGGGCTCCGGCGGGGAAACTGCTGAAAAAGTTCCCAGGGGCGTTCTGGAAGTAGTTCAAGGGATCGATTCATGTGAGGGGGATTGTATCACTACAACGTCTGCAGCCCCATCGGCAGATGGTTTAGGGAGCTCAGACCTCTCAGGATTGCAGACAGGCAGGGGCTAGCATAGGAAAGCCACAATTGACGAATAGACGTCATATCACGCCGGACTTGTTGGCAAGCTTGCGCAAAGGCTATAATCAAAGCCCCCCGCTGTCGCTGTGAAACAAGGTTTGTGATCATTAACCGGGGCTTTGATCCAAAATCCTCTGGATAAAACCACTCCATCAGATACGGCACAGCAGGTGTTCTAAGAGTTTCCAACTTTGCCTGCAGCCACGCCTTCCACACCAGAGTCATCTTCTTAGCTGCTTCCCATTAAACGTGCTGCTTGGAAAGGGCCGAGAGAACGGTGCTCACGTGGAAGGCTTGCACTCCAAAGACGCCGTACGCAAGCGGGAGGGCCGACTCCACGAAGGGCAGCAGTTGCTCCAACTCCGGGGGGTTGCCGACATCGACGTCCGGGTTGGAAAAGTAAGCAACGACCTCGGGCGGTAGCCGGGACACCTGCAAAAGTATTTCTCTCGGATTAACGTTGACAAGAGGCTATCTCGATAAACCGAACTGCCAGGGGAAAGGGTAGGGCCGGTTTGAGGTTTAGGGTGGATACGGGCATGAAACATACGATTTACGGTTTAGGTTTCAAATTTCGTTACTGTCCCTAAACGCGATGTTTAGCGGAAAGGCTCTGCTGGACATGATATCGAGAATATCTGCGAAAGTCAGCGCTTTGCGTGCTCTGCTGAGGATCGCGGGGGTGTCTGCGGCGTCCATGCCGAGCGTGCCGACCTTTCGTTCAAGAAGCATACGCATGTGACGCCTTGAAATCTCCTCAGCGACTGTTCACAAGCGTCGGTGCAGCGATAGGTTTTGACGGAATGACGGTGTTCAAACAACATATTTCAAGTCTTTCAGGGAGTCGAAGCTGACTTTCAAGTTTGACACAGCAAAGCTGAAGTTGCTCAAAGAGTTTGGTTTTGAACACGACCATATGGTCAACATCCATTAGCGACAGAAGGAAACTAGCAACGGGGCATCTTTGCGAGAAAGAGGCTTACCTGGCTGGCCAACCCAACCTCTAAGCACGCCCCCCCCGTCAGAATAAGCAACACCGCCGCCACAAGGTACTGCCAAACGCTGGTAGGGGCAGGCGCGTTGACCTACGCGGTGTGAATGCACTCGTGATTAGAAATGTGCTTTTTGGCTGGCAAGGCTCGCTTGTCTGGTGATGCGGCAGAAGCGGAGTTTCACAGGTCCTGACAGCTTCCGGTCTCGTGAATACGAGCCCAGCTGCCAGTCGCCATGAGTGGAACCCACCCCTTAAAAGTCTGCCTGTCGTTTCCGACCTTCGAGTTACACATATTAGCAAAACCCGATTGTAGTATACAACTTTTCGGAACGCTACTAGCACTTGAGCAGATCTCAAGTGTTGTGCTACTGCCTCTGTCCTTCATGTTCGTACACACCACTCATCCTTCTTCTACAAGTCGAAGAAATTGTGCGAGGAACCACAACTCCAAACAAAATCCGGAGTCCTCAGGTGTCAGCCCTCCGTCCGGGTTGCCCTCACCTCCTTTCGGAACAACTTGAAGCTGACGCGCGGCCCTCCCCTCGCATCCTCCCCCTCTGCGTCCTCCTCTTCGACCATAAACAGATCGTACTTCTCGGAACCAAACAGTTCTTGCACCCCCGCCCTCAGCTTCGCATACACCTGGCTCCTTTCTCCGCGCAGGTTTCCAATGAAGACGGTTCCTTCGCCAAATTCGCCGGTCGGTTCCGTCTTGGTCACCCAAAAGGTGGTGTAACCAAAGACCTGAGAGGGGAATCCTTCAAGCCGTCAGCAAAATTACAGCAGGACTGAGGGTCTTAGACATGGTTCTGAGATTGATGCAAGGATTGGATGAAGCATAAAGACGATTCAAGAAATCGTGGACGCCTGCACGATGCAGGAAAACTGGAAGTATAGGTTCGATAGATTGGACATCATCAGGCCGTAGCCTGATCACAAATGCTCCAGGGGTTGATTCAATTCCATGAGGACCATACTAAGACCAGCGTAAGTGGATCCTGAATTGACAAACACACCTTGCCATCACCTGTCCGACTCATATGGACGCATATCTCCCTCTCTCTGAGATGATTGACACTACTTTTCCCGGCAGCTTGACAAGGTCACTCTATGTATCAAGAGACACTAACCTTTTCTTTGAGCAGCTTGACATCCTTTGGATACACCTTCTCTGGCCCCAGCAGCTCTAAGACGTTGAACGCGTCCAGCCGAATCGCATCTTGCAAAGAGAGCGGCTCCTTCTCTTTGCCCTTTTCAGCATCACTAGTGGTCGTGGCCTCCTTGCTCGCTTTACTCTCCTTGCTTGCGTCTGTTTGTAGGCTTGAATCGGTGGCGCTGCTCTTCTCGTCCTGGGGAATGAAATTGAGCCAAATGTGCATTTGGCAATTCTTTCTAGCTCTGCTGCACTGAGAGTTGTTGCTTGAGATCTTCTGTCCGTATGAAAGTTGATCCTGGAAGGGGCGATTGGCACCCACAGAATGGGAATACCGAGAGCGATATAGTAGGAAGGCGAACTACATCCTTGAAAGTCAAAAAGAATGAACCCATGACCAGCGACTGATGCAAGAGCATCGATATAAGGGGAGACTTTTGGAGTGGAGCCTCAGCCAGCACAAGCCACTACCTTCAAGGATTATGTACGTACTGCACACACCGAGCATCACAATCTTGTTGGCATGTACCTCTAATATGTCATAGAGTTCTCATAATCCGAGAATGACCATACATCATTCTACAGTTTGAGTAAAAGGGCAACTCACCGCCTTTGGTTCTTTCTCTTCAGTGATTGTCGCCACCCCTTTCCCACCATTGTCTTCCACATTTGTCTTTTTTTCCTCTTCCTTCCCGCCACTGCATTGAACCTTCACAAGCCGTCTGCTCGACCTTCCTCTAGGCAACCTTCCGTTGCTTGTTCCTTCAAGACGTCTCAAAAGTGCACTCAACCCCAGAGTCGATGATCCTGCGTTGAGCACTTGGAAGTTTCCGAAACATCTTTGTCGACAATTCCACTTTTCTTTTGCAAAGCCTCCTGTCGGACGACGTGTTTGCAACGCGGGTGCCTTCCGAGACAATGAAGAAGAGACGTCCTCTCTGGTCCTCGAAAAGCTGTGACAATTGCTGCATTGGACCCTGCAACTCACATCAGCGGCTCTTGCCAACGCCATGACTGCTTCTAGAGGAAATGCAGCATCCTCCAACCTTCCTGCAGGCGCTGTTCGTTCACGTTGATGTCAACAACACCACTGCCACTGGCAGATGCATTTCGAACTCCTGAAGGGGTTTTGTGCAGCTCGACAAAATCTTGACCAAGTTTGGAACAGCAGTGGGTTATGTAACTTGTAAGGCGGATGACCTCCGGGTAGTCTGGTAAACTTGGGTTAAAAAACGTACCCCTATATAAGATCACATGGTTACAACCAACCCAACTTATCTTTTGCAGAGTGCTGATCCACGTTCCACTCAATGCAGAACTGTGCAGAGCTCTGGCAGTGGAAGAAAGGCGGGCAGATTGGAGTTTTAGGTGCTCGTCTGAGCTTGTGAGCACTGAGGGGCCGGATCACTCTTTCTCTGCAATCTTTTAGGCGATACTTACGGCATCGTCTATTAGTTGCCCCCCTTGGATCCACCCTGCTATCCTTTGCGCTTTATGCAAGCAGCATTGGCAACCTGCCGCAGGACATCAGCATTCTCACCTGCCTTCCACTTGGTCCACAGGCTCCCACACAAAAGGTTCCCAGCGACACCCCTGTTCACACCACCCTTTTCATCAGACAGGCGGTGGCTGACAGTTATTCGCACCATGTCAATGTCGGGGAGGGGGGCGTATTACAAGGCCAAATATGGGGGAGGACGTGGACGGGGGAGAGGGCGCAGCGATGAGGGGGCGGCAGACTATATTGGGGGTCAGAGTCAGACTGACAATGCTGGGGGGTGGGAAGAGCGGAGCGGCAGCTACCAAGGGAATGCGTCGGGGAGTGTAGCAGATTTAATGCAGACTCTGCAGAGGATTGACGGGAAGGGCTACGGCGCTTATAAGGACATAGTGGGGCGGTGGGAATTTCCAGAGTTTACGCTGCTTGTAGACCATGCGCAGGCGGACCCCTTTGCAGGCCCTTCGAGATGCCGCGTTCAAGTGAGTCGGTCGTTTACACCTTCACACAAGTCATCGAGCACTTCTCTGTCCCTGAACGTAGAAGACTTTGGGCGTCCAGTGTTCCACCATTTCAAAGTTGCCGTTTGACTCCCCTGTACCATGGTCGGGTTTGAACTGCCACTCACGCCAAGACCAGTGCAATATTCACAAGTTTGTTAGCGTTACAAAGTCCCAGTCACCAAGTTTAAATCGGAGACATTCTCAGCATGAATGCATCTCTGACTTGCTTGCACGAGGAAAAGTACCAGACCAATCTGAAGATGCGCCCATTCTCGTTTCCAGGTTAAGCAGGCCCTTGCCCGTTTCCCCCCTGAACTCTTCTCCACTCGCATCCGCAACATTGCTCTCTGCGACTACCTCACCCGCAACTTCTCCGCCGTTGTCAGCGACGCCGGCGCTGACATCAGGAAGCAGAGCGGTGGCGGCTGGGGAGCCGCAAAGGGAGGCGAGATGGCCATCGATGTTCCTGGACAAAAGGTTGGGCTAATATTTCCTTGTTTCATCCACACAAATGTGGTGCGAACATATGAACATGAGACCTGAAAGTCGCATGTTCGCATGAAAACGAACATGCGAGTTTCAGGTCCTTCACGTTCACTTTCCAAAAGGAAGATGTCTGGTCGACAACCGTTTCAATCTGGCAATCACTTTTGTAGTCCTTTGGCGAGAAAATGGCCGTTTTCCTTCTTTGACTATCTGACAATTACCACTCTGAATTTCTAGCTTCTACAAAGACCCCCAGACTCTTACATCGCAAAATTCTAGATTTCGACGGCTCTACTCTCATGCCACCAGGTTTTGGAGCGCACGAGTATTCTCATCAATCCTCAGAACGTCGAGGCGCGCTTCACGGTTGCGCTTCCGGCGCAAGGCCGGACGGTCCTCGGGCAGTGGGCGGCCCAGGTGCTGACTCAGCAATTGCCAAAGTGAGCTCGTTTTTAGGGAATATGACGAGAGTTTGCTTTTCCAAGACGTACCTCAGGACAAAGGTTGAGCTTCAGAGTCTTGTAGGACTAACTAGTGTAAATCACAATTGATATAGGCTGCAAAAGATCCTCACCAAATGGGTTGATTACAAGCCCGGTGGCCAGACGGGAGAGCTGCAGTTTTCTTGAGGGGAATAGCGGCGCGGGATTGCTGTTACTCATAGTGGGACATCATCCTGATTCAAAATTCGATGGTCGCCGATTCTCCAGGAAGGAATCATGTTTGTTCATGCGACAAGACGAAATAAGAACAAGCGGGATCAGTGAAGGGGCCAGCCGTTTAGACGGAGGCCAAAGCACGGAGCTCGCGTTGATGACGTCACCCTGACTCTGGACTGACGTTTCCTCAGGTTTGTGCGGGAGGCCCTGTTCATGGACCGGCAGGATGAGGCGGGGCTGAGGCGACACGTGGAGACAGTCGAAGACACCGAAACGCTGAGACAGGTGAGTTACGGATTGACGGAAAACATCATCATTTTAGCTTTGAAACCAAGGCCGTTCTCTTGCGAACGGGCGAATCTGATTGGCCATCTGCCTGAAAAATGTGGTGAGAGAGCGACGCAGGGACTAACTTACCGTCGTATGTCCAGCTTGTCTTTTCTACACGGTTCTTTTTTGCGCATTTCATACATTGCAGTGTAATCGTGGTTGGTATTAGGTCCGCTTTTGTCTTACTCAATCTGCAGTGGACGTCACAACCGTTCAGAAACGCGAGGGGAGGAACAGCTCAGCAAAGAGGAAAGAATTACAAAAGCTGCCTGATTTCGAAGATAGCCAATCCTCAAGCCCCTTCTTTGCCGATCCAAATAGCCGATGGGCCTGTGTCTCGGCTGTCAACGCACTTCATGGTTGATCGCGCTTTGTATTCAGCATGTCGGACCCGAAATCTGGTGTTACAACCACAAGTTCTAGACACTCGTTAATCTCGATCGTAAGATCTGGAGCGTAGGAGATATGCAGAAGGATGGACTGAAAGCCGTACTCTCTACTTGTGCAGGGCCTTGCTCGCGGCGGGTTCGTCGCTTTCGTGGGCGACGGATCGATCCTCCCCCGCAAAAGTGGGGACTCCGAGGAGCCGATGGACGCCCGAGAGGCAATCCCTTTCAAGTCGCCCCCAAGCCTAGCCATGAAATTTACCCTGCCTAACAGGGGGCCAATTACGGGGATGGCGATCAAGAAGGGGGTCACTTTGATCGTGGGCGGAGGCTTCCACGGGAAGTCGACGCTGCTGGAGGTGACTCTCCGCCCGTGTTGGATGCGTCCTTTCCTTTGCTTGTCCTCTCTGTTCCTATATTAATGATTTTTCGTTGTTCCGTGTCATTCTTTCTCTATTTTGTAGCTGAGGGCTTTGATGCAAGGGCCGCCGTCAGAATTGAGGGACCAGCGGGCGAAACAGACTTCCCTTCGCAAGTCTCATGAGACACAGACTCCTTCGCAAAGGGTTTACGACCGCTCTGGAATTGCGACAACCGCTCTCGTAGTCGAACAAACACTGCAAGCGGTAGCTTAACCGACTGTTGTCAAACGCAGGCGAATGAAGCTCGGTGAACGAGCACGTTCCGGCCAACGGACGAATCTCGCGAACGCACTCTAAGGCCCACTGTTTCTCGCGCTAAACGCGATCGAGGCAGACGTATGTAACCACCTTCCGATCAACAGGCTCGAACCCTACTAAGGAAACCTCAAACCTCAAACCTCACGCTAGATTGTGGGCGATCGAAGCGCGTGGTAATGCGCCGGGCGAACCCTACTAACGCACTCCTGAACTTGCATTTCGTCACTCTGAAACCCACAAAACGTCGCAGGCGATTGAGGCCGGCGTATATAACCACATCCCGGGCGACGGGCGGGAGCTGGTGGCGACCGATCCGACGGCTGTCAAGGTGCGCGCAGAGGATGGGCGCCACGTGGAGGGCGTGGATATCTCGCCGTTCATTTCGAACCTGCCCTTCGGACGCGACACGACGTGCTTTCGGACGCCGGACGCGAGCGGGAGCACTAGCCAGGTGCGCAGGATAGGATGCTATGCTCAACTCTTTTCGTGGCTCAAGGTTCAAAGAAATGACTTTCTATGCTTTCCTATTCACTCGGTTTGGGGTCCACACAAGGACACGGGCAACTTTAGCAGCAGTTGCTTCTGCTCACCCCTTTCGAGTCCGCGACGAACAACATCGAGGGGGTAGGGCTGAAGGTCGTTGTAAAGACGGTCCTGGTGGAGCGGAAACTCATGCGCAGCCAATTTGGCTTCCCAGCTGCCCATGTCTTATGCCTCTATCCATCGCCTATGGTCTCTCGCCAGGCGACGAATGTCATCGAGGCGCTGGAGGTCGGTCCGGAGACGCCCCTAGTGGACGAAGGCACATGCAGACAGGATTACATTTTCCCTTTCCGTCCATCCCTTATCCGTCTAGCATCGCTTATGTTCTCCTGGCAGGCGACCAACATCATCGAGGCACTGGAGGTCGGTGAGAAGACGCTCCTGGTAGACGAGATCACGGGCACACACAAAACCCGGCCTTCATGTCCGTGCATTTCTTATAAAATCCGCGCGTATGTTCCCCTTGTCCAGGGGCCAAGTATAGTAAGGCGCTGGAGAATGGTGCAGAAACGCTTCTTGGCTCGCCTTTCCGCCCATCTCTTATGCCCCGTTCCATCGCATCTGTTCTCTTAACAGGCGACCAACTTCTTCGAGGCACTGGAAGTGGGTGCGAAGACGCTGTTGGTGGACGACGACACGTGCCCCCACAAATCATGCCTTCGTCCATCTCTTATGCCTCCAGTCATCGCGTATGTTTTCTATTCAGGCGACGAACATCATCGAGGCGCTGGAGGTCGGCGCGAAGACGCTATTGGTGGACGAGGACACGTGCGCCACCAACTTCATGATACGGGATGCGCGCATGCAGGCGCTGGTGGCCAAAGAAAAGGAGCCCATCACACCCTTCATTGCCAAGGTGCGTTTTCGGAGACATTAATCGACGGTCTGGAGAGTTTCGGGTTTCTCATCTTTACGTGTTGAGCTCTTACATTGCCGGTTTGGATCCTCTGAGTTGGTTACTTCATGAATGAACTGGTTGCTTAACTGGCTCGCCATCGGGAGTTGCAAAAGTTGGCAGTCGTGCTTCCAACTGCGATTACATTGACGTGCAACTTTGTTGAGCGTAGATAGTGTGAGCGCGTGCTGTAAGCATGATACTGCCAAGTTGCTTAAAAATGTTCTAGAAAAGCCAAGATTTGAAGCTCCTGCCGCTTTGAGGCAAAGCCGATCGAGGTGCCTGCGGAACAAACTAGGAAGCTCGGCCGATCGTGGACGATTTGAGATGGCCACTTTCTGCTAGTATCAGCTTTTTAGTGCCCTGGATTGCCGAAAGAAATCCCATTGACCCCGCATCTCAACCGACGGCACAAGGGACCTCATTTTGGGCAAATGATTGAGCTCGCAACGATGCGCCAAGTTGTCCTGTGTACAATCTCTCGAGTCCTTCTCCTGGAACCTCTCATCGCCCCTCTGCTGAAGTCATCGACGCTCTGCTGACGTTATCTTTCTCTCGCCTCACAGATCCGGCCAATGGTGACTCAGCACGACACTTCAGTGATTCTCGGTGAGGAAGACCGCGCCGCGTGTCGGCCTCTCGCTCAAGCAACGCATCTTTCAGCCCTGGCAACTGCGCAAATATTGTTCGTGCTCGATCTCGTTGCAAGCAGCACGGCCTCATCCCTCAAAATCAGATCGCGCATGTCAGCGGCAATTTGCGCGTCGCTTTTCAAGCTCGATGCAGGGGTCTGCTGTGTACTTGCACTGCACACAAATGATCATATGGAGCACTCGGATCCGTCGGGCAGAAAGCTCCCGCTGACAAAAAGGTGTGAAATGTGCAGTCATGGGCGGCTCGGGAGATTACTTCGACGTGGCGGACACCGTCGTAATGATGGAGGTGAGCGCTCGAAGGATCTCAGGAGTGGCATTTCCAATATACCAGAGGAGTTCTGTTCCGGATTCTCTCACGCTCTGTCACAAGCCTGCACTGACCAATGACCTGTTTTGCCAGATTAGATTGTGAGGCACTTATTCTAGTCTTGACCGTTGCACTACCACTTCCGACCTGCAAACCTCAATGCTATGGCCATACAATTTTATTAATCACCGAAAAGCAGAGGTCATGATAAGCTGACACTGCGCGCTATCGCTGTGCTGACGTCCTATCTCACCCGCTAGAGCTTCGCGCCAAGGGACGTGACGTCAGAAGCCAAAGCCATCGCGGCCGACTTTGGGGGGGCGCCGGGCGTCCCCCCGGAAAACGGAAACGCGCCGTTCGGCAGACTGGTCTCTAGGTTCCCCGTCGACATCTACCCTCTCTCGGGGGGAGG
This sequence comes from Klebsormidium nitens, assembly GCA_000708835.1. Classification (NCBI taxonomy): domain Eukaryota; kingdom Viridiplantae; phylum Streptophyta; class Klebsormidiophyceae; order Klebsormidiales; family Klebsormidiaceae; genus Klebsormidium; species Klebsormidium nitens. Next base: position 23,123 of record DF237383.1, on the reverse strand, counting down.
GCACCGGGACATCAAAATCGTCGCGCGCACCAAGAACGTCATCTCATTTGGCGACCAGGAAATCGACCTGGCCGCTGTCGAGCAGGTGAGGTTGGGCCAGTTTTTCTTAGAATCGATCTTTCAAATGTTCGATGGGGACCCAGAATCCGTGTTTCTGGTTCTTTGAGGCAGTTCCAGAGGTTGGCCCTCTAGGAGCAGACACGGAGGTACTTCTCCGCAATCCTCCATCTTTTAGATTTTCAGTGCTTGCCAAATAGTTGACTCGGGCATATGTGCACTCATTGCGACGTCTTCTGCCAAGCAACCGCCAGATGTTGCTCTGGGACTTAACACGCGCCCCGCCTTCCCTGTCGCGACCGAAGGCGGCGTCAATCGCGTATGAGACTGGCGCCATGTTTGCTGACGTGCTAGCTTTGGCGTATCGTCTGCAGCTTGCGGAGAAGTCGCAGACCCGGGCAGTTGCTGACGCCATCGCTCTGTTCCGACGGTTACCAGTCGACGGTGAGTTCTGCGGCTTCCATCAGGTCGGCGTTTGATCAGCAGCTTCCATCGACAAATCATACGTTTCCGTGTCTTTAATGGACGCATGACAGGGTCTGAAAAGCAGCAGTAAAAGGGGACAAAACTTGTTTCCAGCAAGCAGTGTCTGTGGTCAAACGAAGGTTACTGATCGGGGTTATGCAACTAAACGTGCACCCGGGTCGGATAAAATCTGAACGCGTCCATTGAAACACTCGTTCACCAGACCAGGATTTTGTCTCGCTGGCCCACGTTCAGGCGCCAACATGGAATTCTGCTAAGATGCACCTCATATAAAGAACGTCAAATTGCCTCCACTGTCGAAGCTGTGACCTCGTCGTATCATGCTTGCATACGGGCTCGTCTCTTAGCATCCTTGGATGTCTGTTCGCAGGGCGCCAGAGCATTCAGCAGCTGCTGGCGAGCTTCGAGCGAGAAGTCCATTCCAAGGGCCTAGACGTATTAGCTCCTCACATGCATCTTGGGACCTATGCGCGGCCGCGGGTGTTTGAAATCGCGGCAGCTCTGAATAGGCTCCGGACTATCAAGGTACAGCAACACCGGTAGCAGACCGCTTCGTGTCTGGTCGTCTGCTCGTAAGTCGTCAAAGACAGAAGTAGCTGCTCATTGCATCCGTTTGAAAGTGTTATTCCGGAAGCAATCAGACATTTGGATTCTCGCTTGCCATCTGCCCACATACGACCGTTATCGACGTCATGCAACTTATTTGCGAGATGCAAACTGATCAGCCTTGCGCGCTGGTTAAGGGGTTAGAGCCAGCAGTTCTGGCATCCACCGGAGTACGATTGCTTTGAGCATGATCAATGTTAGGGTCAATCAAGTTGGTGCAGGCGGCATGTTGGTTTCGGCTTCTTGTAGTCGATTTCAATTCATGCAAGCCAACATGACTGGCAGTAATCCAGACATCATTTCAAGCGTTCATCGCGGACTAGCTCAGATCGGACCACTGTGATTTCTTTGCTTGGGACCAAAAGTACGGGTATACTTTGATCAAACGCGACCACGTCACGCTCTCCACTAGCTTGCATTTGATCCACTGTATGCATGCGCGCCATGGCGGCCTAGCTGGAGCGGCCGGCCGCCGGCAACGCCTTTAAGATATACGAGCATATGAGTGAGCCCATGGTCTCCGGCGTGCACTGTGCATTTGCAATGGTACATATACACATTGTGTTTCCTGAGTCGAGCGCGCGTTTGCCGCACAAGTTGGTGTGAATGGCGATGCATGGTATGCTACAGTATTTTGATGTGCCATGCAGCCTGCCTGGTCTTGCCAGGAGTGCACGTACCGCCTCTAAAAGGTGAATAGTCATGCAAAGGGCTGCGGGCCACATGAAGTTGTTCTTTATTCCTGCCAAAATGCGTGCTCTGTGCCGGCTTCGGCGCGAGGTCAGACCCTTTGGCCAGCCCGCGCAATCTGGAAAACACAGATGCATTGTCGCAAAAGTGCCGGGCCGCGCGTCGAGTAACAAAGGCTTAGCGCGCGTTTTCGTAGCTTGTCTTCGTGCAACGTGGCAGATTGCGCCGTTTTGGACCGTTCCTTGTCATGTGCTCCAAATGCAGATCAGGGAAAAATGGAAATGGTGCGTTGTTCTCGTCCGGAACAGCCGGATGCATTTCTGTTGATCATTTTCACGAAGCGCAGTCAAACGTGAAGGAAGCAGAGCGCAGGGTTTGAGAATCGAGCATGGCTTCTCAAAGTGAAGCGAAAGCAGCCTGCATCAACGACGTCTTGCCCAGCGACGTTCTTGTCAGGATAGCGTGCTTTCTTGACGAAGACATTTGTGGTCTGAGAGTGTCTTTGAGGCGCTTTACGCAAGTATGCAGGCAGTGGCAAACAATCGGAAGAGAGGCAAAGAGGCGCCTCTTCGTCAACTGCAACAACTGTGAACAAAACCTTGAAGAGCACTTGTTCAAGCTGTTGAGCTTCTTCCCATGCGTGGAGGAGGTCTTGTTCAAGACAGGCGGCCAAACTTCCTCTCCAGCCATATTCAAGAGGATAGCACAGTGCCTGGACCTGAGCGCCACAAACATCAAGCATATGCGCTTCGACTTTGCCCCAAGCATGACGTCAAAGCGCCTGCAGTTGCAGTCACTGCCTCTACACCTTATCAGAGGGTTCGACAGGCTTCAGAGCATTTCAATTCACGGTGCTTTTGTTCCTGATTTTGGCCTCCAGTCCCAAGCATCCGGAGGGTGGAAGAATCTGCAAAGTCTGCAGCTGGATCAGTGCGACACCTTGCCTCCAACCAGCAGGTTTTGGACAAAGCTGAGGTCCCTGAAGATACTCAAACTGACTGCTGTTGAGTTGGCACCAGGTGGTGCAATTGGAGAGTGGGAGATCTTGCAAGAATTGCGTCTCGAGTCCTGTCCTATGCTCCGGTATCTCCAGGAGGAGGTGAAAGCCTGGCGTCAGCTGACGTTGTTGAAGATTCATGGTGCGCCCGATCTTCGGTCCCTTCCAGAAGGGGTGTTCTCCTGGTCCAGCTTGCGAATGCTGTCTTTGTCATGGTGCCCCGAACTGAAGAATCTTCCGCCTGGTGTGGGGACCTGGCAGGCGTTGGAGGAGATCAAACTCTATCAAGTCGGCTTGTATGATCTTCCCGCCTCTGTAAGCGGATGGAGGTCCTTGAGATCTGAAGAATTCTACCACTGCAAGAGCCTTGGTCGATTGCCTTCGGGAGTGGCGGGATGGGGAAGGCTACGCAGCCTTCTCCTGCATGGCTGCGACGGCATTAGGGACCTTTCAGAAGGTGTCGGTGAATGGACAGAATTAAGGACTCTCAGATTCACCGACTGCCCTGCTCTGGAATATCTTCCTGAGCCTGTTGGCAGCTGGTCTCAACTGAAAGAAGCTCACATCACTGGGTGCGAAAACCTCCAATTCTTGCCCGAGGGAACACAGAGGTGGTCTTCCCTGAAAGAGATAACGTTGTCAAAATGCTGGAAGATGAAGAGCCTGCTGGCCGAAGAGGACGTTGCCTTCAGATGCGCGGAGGACTCAGCCGAAGGAGAAAGTGCGGTTTCAACTACTTTTCTGTCCGATACTTTGAGGGTCGACTCGTGGGGCGCTTTGACCCGGCTATTTCTTTCCAAAGTTGGCATAGAGCGTCTTCCTGTTTCCGTCAAGGCATGCGGCCAACTCCAGTTGGTGAACATCGAAGGGTGCAGCATGATCTGCGACCTTTCTAGTGGGGTCAGGGGCTGGAGGAACTTAAAGCAGCTTGGCATATATAGATGTAATAAGTTGCTGACGCTCCCCAAAGAGGTGTGCCACTGGAAGCAGCTGAGAAGTATCTGTTTCAATCAAGCAATTAGCGTGAATCTAGTTCTTCCACCGGAGGCGGGGGCCTGGGAGAACCTTCAGCACGCCTACTTTGGCGTCTTGACAGACTTACCAATAGCTACTCAGGAGTGGACCAAGTTGGAGATTCTGAGTGTTAATGGCCTCCAAACGGAAAGGCTTCCAGAGAAAGCTGCTGGGGCATGGAGACAGCTGCGGTCCCTCTTCTTGATCAGCTCGGACTTGCTGCGCTTGCCAGTCAGCGTCGGCGCTTGGAGCAGCTTGCAAGGCCTTCATCTTTCGTGTCCAAATCTGGAATTACTCCCAGAAAGTGTAGGCCAGTGGAGGGCATTACTTTGGATAGATCTAAGTGGTTGCAAACGATTGAGGAGCTTGCCTGAGAGCGTAGGCTCTTGGCATAGTCTTCGTGAGCTGACCGTGGGCACCTGCGAAGGACGGGAGGCTTGCACTGCTTTGGAGGGGCTTCCCGACTCAGTTAGGGAATGGAGAAGCGTAACACAGGTTAGTTTGAAGGGCTGCACGGGAATTGTATCTTTGCCAAGTGGTGTAGGAGATTGGTGCAATCTTTCCGCCGTTAATCTAGCCGGCTGTAGTGCTCTCCTGGAGCTGCCTGAGTCCATCGCTAATTGGCCGCTTCATGACTACTTCTTCACGAGACGACTTAGAGAAGGTTGCAGCGAAGCCGTAGTTAGGTCGATCGAGCGTTACGAACAGCAACGGCGTACGCGTCTTGCAAGGAAGTAGTAGAAGCTCCAAAAATCCACTCAAAGAGAGAACTATGTTAGACTTGCAAGGCACCTAAGTCGTAGTAGGTTCAGAGTCCGGCCCTCTTGAGCGTGGCTGATTTATGTATTTTTCTCAATGTGATATCGATCACCTCAACACATTACAACTATTCTTATCACCTCGACACAATACAACTTGCACAAGACATGGCAGTCTCAACATTGAAGTTTGGATTGCGAGTGCTTAATGCCTGACTGTTCATGTACCAATGTGGATATCAATCTTCGCTTGGTTCCGCGAGCAAGCGGGATGGTTTCCCTGATGGGTGATTTGATTGCGACAAAGAGCCTTTTCGGCACCAGAATGCGCACAAGCGACGTAGTAAGCAAGTGCGGAATGTGGGTAGCTCTGCCATCTTGGCGGCAATCGAGGCAATATTCCAGATCTGAGTTTTCAAGCTGCAACCGAATACGCTCTCGTACTTCGACACCAGTAGAAAGTATTCGTGAGGTAATCAGGCATGAGGACTATTCCTTGATACGTTTGCCATCTAATTTATTCGAAGAATGGAAGCCTGAGAGGGTGAAGAATAAACGGGCATCCCGTGCGTTTTGCCCAGTCGCATGTCCTTAAAGAGGGCGTCTATTGACCTCAGCACCGGTCACTTAAATTAGAGAGTTTTACTCGGGGAAAACACCGCTGATACCAATTTGAGGCGACTGCGTACCACAAATCCATGCTTCGATGTCACTTCTGTGACGTCATGTAGGACCGGTCCTGCGACGCCCTCTTTAATAGTCTCCTAAATAAACACTCGGTTTGCAGCGCCTTCAAAGCGCAAGATCAATCGACCTTCCTGCCGCGCGCGGCCGCGACGTCGCCGCCACCGCCTGGCCGCCCGGCGCCTCGCGCCCGGCAGGTTGCGAAACCCGCAAACCTGAAAAAGCGGGACTACCCGAGACGATACGAAAAGCCGTTTGACATTGACGTTTCAGGCGAATCACGTCAAGCTTCCTCCAGACTCCTTGACTGTGCTCGCCTCCTTGCCATTTACACGAGATTCTGTGTACTTTCTTCGCTTCATATCGGTTCTGAGAACGATTTGAGTCCTGGTTTTAGAAGACAAGATGAAACGAAAAGCAGAACTCATGACGAGGCAAGGGACTGCTCGCCAGGAAAACGCTCGGTCAATCCGCTAATACGACAGATCTGCAACGAACAGACCTCAATCTGAAAGAAAGCCTTGGTCAAATTTGAGGCTCTTGTTCGACTAAGGAAAGTCGGCGAACGGCCTGCGAGTTAATAAAAGGAGTACTAAGCAGTGCGCAAAGGGGCTGGTTTAGCATTTGCCACATCGACCACCTCCTTCAGGACTTTATGGAACAGGTCGACTGGCTGCGCTCGCAGAGATGAGGTTGACCTTTTGGTTCTTGAGACGCCGCCCTCTAATCCAGTGGTGCAAGCAAACGGTACGCAGAAGTCTGGATCCGTCGGGACTAGGAAAGGCCTACTGACGAAGGACAGAAGAAGCGATCCCGCAATTTGACATCGCCGAAGTCGTACTGGGGCTTGAGAGAAAGATCAGTTGAAGCAGAACGGCTCCAAAACAAGGGAAAAGTAGCAGAGATCCGGCATGCAAAGAATCAAGTCGTATCACGAGACAAGGTCCTAATCGACTCACGTCGCACGTCCTTGCCAATGTTGATATGACTGGCGGTCGGCTCATCAAGGTTGGCCAGCGGAATGGGGCAGTCTGCGCGAGCAGCGTGAAGTTGCCCTGCCAGCCGCTCGTCTTGACGTTGGTCACGAAGATGAAATTGAACGACTGGCGGTGATTCAGGATGGGAAACTGCGAAGATAATGGACAAAGTATCAGGAATCTGACGTTGGAGAACTTTCCGAGCTGAATGGTTAAGGAATTTCGGTTTGAAGATCAGTAGGAGATCTCAGTGTGCGGATCTAGAATCTCGAATGGATATGGCACGTCCGCGTTTCTTGGTATACCGAGCCTTCTAAGGAGCTCAGCAACTTTCGAAGAATGCGGGGTCGAAAAGAGAACTCCTTCCAAATTCAATGTCCATCCAACACATGAGACTGGATTGCACACAATTCTCCTAGAATGGATCCAGCAGATCTGCAAGTACTTGATAGCACAATCCCCTTCCCTAGATCCCTTCTTCAGAGCCTCAGCAAATCAGAATGAGCTTTTAATTCTTGGGTAAAGCTCGTCACAAAAGGACGCTGCAGTGAACAACTGATTTTCATCTGTAACTGCAACGGTTTTGACGTTGCAAAGGAATGAACAGAATCAGCAGCTTACTTGAGTGTCCCTTGCTTGGTTGCCAGGTACTGCCCCGCAGGCCCCGACTCGATCGCCCATCTAATCTTTTGTGGGGCGGTCTTCTTGTAGTCCGCGGTATCCGGAACAACGAACGCGATGGCATCGTTCACACTTGGGTTTGGGTTAGTGAAGGTCACGCCAACCGATTCCCCATTTCTGGAGAGCTGCGTGATGTTTGGAGAAATGGTCGCAGCTGATTGGAGGAGCTCGCGGGCTGCGACGGCGGGGGCGGCGGCGCAAAGGGCCAGGACGGCGAGGAGGAACGGGGCTAGGGAAGCCTGCAAAACGAGGGGGGGGGAGGGGTAAGTATTATTTCATGATGAGAGCATAGGAAGAGGGAGGGGAAGATTTGCTTGGGTCGTTGGCAGTTTGCGAAAAGAGGCGATTGGAATTTGATTGATTCTTTTGCTAGAGAAGATGCCGTCTGAGGAGGGTGGTGATAAAATGTTTGGACATTTGTGTCTACAGTATTATGTCACCGCCAGGCAGCTTGACGAAGTGATACCAGAGCTTTTTAAAACATAAACTCGGTAGAGATGCGCTGCACATAAATTTAACTCAGGATTGCCCGAAATGCCCACCAGTACTTGCTGTGAAACTGTTACGTTTCTGGAGCCTGGCCCCAATCTAAGAGGCCAGCTTTTGAAGGGCAGAAAAGGTCCAATCGGTGGAGCCTAGAGGTAACCATTCTGGGCCAGACTCTCGTTGTCTCTGAGATTGTAAAGCTTTCCATATTAATTGATGCCATTTGGAAGCAATAAATTGTAAGTCCTTCTTCACAGTGTCAGAAGAATCTACACTCAGCTTGAGCTTAATTGTATCTTTCTTGGCATCGCCGAATATGATCATGATCCTTATAGCCAATCAGTGGGGCATGAGGCCTCAATCCCAGACCTGAACCGTGTCTGCCTGTCCCCGCTTGGCTGAGCATAAAAGAGCTTTCCCACTCAAAAACCAGCTGTTGAAGCAGGTGGGCGCATGAGCGATCAGTGCGCCAGCTGTCATATGAGCTAGCCCGTCAATTCAGAGTATTCTGTGCGACGCTGCGAGCAAAGCTTAAAGCACAAAGCCAACTTGCGTTTGCTGGATTACCTCACCATCTTTTGCTGTTGAGTCGCAGCTGTTTTGACTGCTGGCCGCCGTTGCATCCAGCAAGCGCACAGTGCTTGATAGCTCAGCTCCCCAATCTCTCCACGGCCCCCAACTTTCCTGAAGCGAGCCAACAAAGCCGGAAACTTGTTAATCGCAGCTTGATTTTGTTCAATCCTGTCAACGCCGCAGTCCTGCTTGTAGGCAGCGAGTTCTACGCATGCTGGCAGGCAGAGAGAGGTCTTCTACATGGTACCCGACAATGTTATGCATGTACGTATGCGCCGTCAACTGTGTCACGTGTGTTTCGAGCTACAGCTTGTACGATTGCAATGAAACGTAGGATACCGTTAAAGGAACCGGTTCTCTGTAGAATGTCAAATCAAGGATCACAGCCTGGGCGTCGTGCATGCAACGTGAATATGGTGCGCAATGCAAGCCGCAAGCACTCAAGTGGGGGAAAGAGATTCTCTGAGAGGAAACCACAGAAAGACAAGAGTCGGGGGAAGCCCCCTCCTGATCAGCGGGGCTCAGCGGGGCAGCTCAGCCCGGAGATTTCACCTTCTCGCAACCCAAGATTCTCAATCATATTACCGTAGTCTGCCGTTGGCGACTCGCTGTGACACACGGTACACCGTACTAGCTAGGCTCCCTCAAGACTCAAGAGCTGTACGTTACGTCAGCAACTCCCTAGTAGCTTCAGAGTTCCGAATCTGCAGTCGACGGTCAGATCTTGTCCCGATACAATTAGGACGTAACGAACGGTTCTGGCGCAATGAGACTGGTTCCCTAAATTGCCCACCTAATCGGGTCAAAGGCGGGCGGTGGAATCTTTCTCGACACCGTCAGCATTTACTTTGTGGCACATTCAGTGCATATGCCTTGCACGACAGGTCACTCAACGAAAGCTCGCGGCGTGCGCGGCGCGAGCCGCCTGCGGACCGGCGTGACCGTGACCCGCATGACCCGACGCTAGGCTAGCTCAAGAGTTCCATTTTCAACTTGGCAGCTTCCTGTGCATGTCCGGCTGCATGCTGAACTGGCATGGGTATCGCGTACTTTGTGTGTCATTAATAGGACACCTACTATAATAACCATAAACTTTAATACCGGTAGTACCGTCAATACCTAAGGATCTTAGGTACTGAAAGTACTCAATTTCTCGGCTTAACCAACACTAAAACCCTAAGGACAAAATGACTTGCTAGGCTGCTCCGCACCCGAACCCACCCTAACCACCAAACTAACCCCACCCGTACTCGTGTACCTTACCTATTCCTATTAAAGTTTATCCATATCCTACTATACCATACGAGGCTTCCAGACTTCCTAAACTTTATGAGATCAAAATGGTGTCGCCCAATCGCTGGTGCTGTGACATGCACCCGAATGCAGTCACACATGACCATCCAGCGTGCCAGCCCGTTTTTGTTCATTGTCTTCAAATATAAGTTCGTGTTTTGAACACCTTATCAAGGGATGACGTTCTGACGTTCAATGACATTCTGACTTTACAAAAACAGACACAATTGGAAGAACGGAGCTTCCAGAAGTATGTTAAGTGCAGATAAACACGTATGCAACAATCCAGACATTGTGCAGGTTGTGCAGACACTAATTCCATATAAATAGTATACATAAGATTACACCCCAATCTACTGTGTGTCAAACTTTCGCCACATTCTCAAGACACTCTGCCCATACCTCAAGTATCCAAATACACTAAACGAATCCTTGCCCTCGCAAGGGTCTATGTATCATAAGGTATGCTCTACAACACAACTGCAGCGCAAAACACCAAAGGACACCTGTAAAGGAATGAGCGTCCTCAATCAGACAGCTGCAAAGTTCTAACAAGCAACAAAATTCAGATTCCGCAATGGGAACCGAGCTTTGGCAGATGGTTGTTTGAGTGTCCAAATGGCGACGTCGAACAGGAGCAGAATTCTACAACGCACCGCAATGCAGGACCAAGAAATCTTCGACTACTTCGATGCACTGAGCTTGACAAACGGGGAAGCATCAAGATGTTAACCGCACTGACCACCTCGAAGCCTTCCGGCTGTAGCCTGACAATGCAACAGGAAGGAGTGTCCTGATGCTCTACATCTGGACGAAGTGGTATGCCTCACATATTGAAATCGTAAAATTGCATACGGTAAAACGAAGTGGTATGCCTCACATATTGAAATCGTAAAATTGCATAGGGTACAACTCTGGAACATTTGGCTGCGCCTCTAGCGAAAAACGACAAATCGCTCTTGATCTGTATCAGCCGGATCTCGAGCTAATGATCAAAAGACTGCTCACTTCACTCGGCAGTGATCCTCACTTTAGGTGGCCTCCCCAGAAGAGAGAAGGATGAAACCTCACTCACTGTCCTATAACCAAACATGAACAAGCAGATTGACGCCATGAAGGCAAGCCATTGCGAAGAACGACTCACCGTTACTTGTTCTTATTTACAACAGCCGTCTCATACGGACCAAAGACCACCGTCCTGCTTGGATCCGTGCGCCAGCTCCTGCTGTCCCCCTCCGCACAGTCGCTCCAGGAAAGCTTCCCTGACATCAGCACCGGGTAAGCCACCAAGCTCGCCCTGTGCACCCCCGCGTAGCTCTCCGCCACCCAGAGCGGCCTCGCCTTCGTGAACTGGCTCCCAATCTTGTCAAACGGCCGCTTCACGCTCTGAGGAAGGTGCATGAAGCGCTGCTGACGGAATGTCCCAGCTACATGGTGCACCGCCTTCTGTTTCCTCTCCAGGGTCAACGTAACTAGACTGGGGAGGCCCGCCGCCAGCTCTGAGACGCCGAACTTTGACAGCTTGCTGTCCACCAGCCGTAGGCTCTTCAAGTTCTTACAGTGGCGTGCAATGGCCGCTACTGCCACGTCTCCCACCGCTACCTGGACCAGGGTTAAGCTAACCAACTCCTTGCAGTTAACCGCTATCATAGCCAGACTGCGGTCCGAGCTTCCAACTCGCTCCACCTTGAGATGACGCAGCGATCTACACGTCTGCGACACTGACTCCAGCTCCTGGTCGCGCGAATGGGACTCGGAAGCAAACGACAACTCAAGGTGCGTCAGATTTGCACAGCTCTCTAGAATCTGACACGTGTTCCTGCGTTCTACCGCTATGGGACGACTGTGACAGTACCAGCCTAACCTAAGGGCCCTTAACCTCGACAACTCGTCAGTGATCGCCGCGATCTCGTGCGCGGCATGCATTTCCCCCAAGTCCAGGTCGCTCAACGAAAGCTCCTGCAATCGCTTGCACCCCAACAGAACAGATTGCAACCCTCGCAGTTCTACTGGTGCAGTCTCCCCGTCCTGTGACTGGAATGAAACCGTCTGAAGCCGTTTGCAGCGCAGGCCTATTTGGCGATACCTCTCTAGCGACCCAAACGCGCTGAGCTCTACGAGGTAGGAGAGACTGGGGGCCACTTGCGCGAAACCCTCAGCGTCAAACAACTCGAGCTTGGAAACTTGCAGGAGGACTGACTGGAACAGCAACAGGTCCTGCTGACCGATTGCAAAGGGGAGCTTGAGCGTCGTCAACTTTGGCAGCCCTGCCACTGCCGCGAAGATCCTGCTCCCATCCTTCTGGAAGAACCACATCTCCACGCTGGAAAGGTCGATGCTCTGGAGACCTGAGAAGGCTGAGATCAGCGGGGCAACCAGAGCGGGTGGGGCAGTGTTCCAGTCGCTGGATGAGAGGCCAGTGAGGGATCCCTTGGAAGGAGACAACAAGAAGTGTGTGGCCCAGGAAAAACTCGAGCCAAGCTCTAAGCCCACGGCAAGAGATTCCAGCTTATGACAGTGCTCAGCGATCAACCCCATCGCTGCGCCATCAACCCCTGAAACACTTTCTAACCGGAGGTGCCTCAGAGTGCCCCCTCGTCGGCGGAGGAAAGCCGCCAGCGCCCCGTGGCTGACGTGGACATTCTCCAGTGTGAGCGATGTCAGCGACACCTTGAACCCCAGCACGTCGAGCCAAGGATCCGCGCTGTGCCCGAAGCTTTCCAGGCTGAAAGTCTTGTAATCTGGTTCCACAATGACGGGGGCACTGTCAGCCAGCGTGAAAGAAACCCATTGCCCCGGGTAGGAGCATTGGAACTGCGCGGGAAGTATGCCAGCAGCTGCATTGAGATGGATTACACGCCTGGCTTCACGCTCCAGTCTATTCCAACTCTTGCAGGTCTGGGCGCATGCCGCTTGAGCTTCCGGGGAGCTCAGGCGACCAAAGATGTGGCGCAAGACGTCGTCTGTGAACTGATTCATGATGGCCAGCTAGTAGGACTGCCCCAATTGCTATGCTCCCAAATGCTCCCAAGTGCTGCCCTTCACGGTTCGTGCACCGCCACTTCAAAGTTGCTTCAAATTTGTAGACTCGTGGGGAAGAACTACAAGGATTGTCCCGGAGCCCCATTGTTACCTCGAGCAGCCAGCACAAAGCATGGCGCCTCTGACCGCCATAGCCGTAGCTAGAGCTTAGCTGATCCTGGGGGCTGGCCTTCTGAGAAGGTATTGGTGAATGCAGACGTCACATCGAACTCTGAGCACTCAGCAATCCCCTCCCCAAATCGTGAACACCTGGCGGGCTGCTTGCACGGAAGCTGCCTCCGCTCTTACATATGGCTTGTGAAACGCGGGGTTCATCGGACGGTTGATGATGCCTGTTTTACGATCAAGACAGACCATCGAGGATGCAGAAGTTCTTCCTGAAAACTTTTGGAACACTCTCGATGGACGAGATGCGTCGAGAGCTCACTCACTCACTCTCTCACTCACTGAGTGACTCACTCGCTTACTCACAGTGAGATCGAAACTTGCAGAGACAATTTTGCCCCACACCTCGTTTGTTTATGCCGCTATGAGCTAGGCCGCGCTTTCTCCGACTCCCGAGTCCCGACTTTAAGTTTGAAAAGGTAATTTCAAGGATTTGAGAAAGGCGCGACAGCAGGACGTCACGTTGCGTTCACCCTCAAGGGGGTTGATCATGGGCATCTGATTGTAACCAGTTCATCGTGCAGTTGTGAAGAACGTAGAAGGGAAACTTTGAAACCGCAAGGGAAGCCCCCTCGTGTAAGTAACGCGGTCACTATGGGTGACGAAGTGAAGGAAGAGGTGGAAGTCAAAGCGGAGAAGGAGGATGTAAGCCTTTTGCTTCATTCGTACGTTTTGGCGTGGTAGCATCTTCTCTGCTGGTAATGGTTTATTGAGCGTACTTTGGATCATGGGCAGATTTGGTACTTCTACGGCTGACTTGTCTGGTGGTGCCTCCTTTCTAGGTTTCTTTGCAAGTGAAGGAATTGATTGCAGATTGGAGATATGGTTATGCATAAGAATAGTACATATGCTAGCTTCTGGCCCTGACCCTTGACGAGTGTCGTTGGGTCTTTGGCGCCATTTGTGATATCAGCAACTCACGAATGAATTGCTGTGAGTTGGAAGCCGTCACCTTCATAAAGATCCATTAGTTTCTATATACAACCACCTCGTTCATAGTCATTGGTTTCGTGTTTTATCAGCAATGACAGAAAAGGGAGCTGTTGGCAGTGTTGCATCTGGTGCAGTGTGCAAACATCTTACTTGCACCGCTCACACTGGGGGCCGATTGAGATGATCTGGTTGTTTTGAACAATCTTTAGTGGCACCCCGCTTGAAGTGGGAACTGGTTGCGGCTGCCGTTAAGATATCGCTTCCTATGGTCAAGTGTCTGCATTGCAGGCAACTTCGTGGAGGCACAGCTGCGACAGAATGTAAATCCCAGCAATTGTTGGAGGTGGTTTTAGGAGGTTCTGCAATGCAAGTTTTATTTTTCAAACGGAGATTTTCTGGTCAAGTTACATAGAAACCCTAACCTGTGAAGTTCACCATTACCATATTTCCACCAGGAACTAGGCTGGGAGTGCCAGTGCTGAGGGATATTGACGTCAGGGATGCGAGCTTGCTTCTGACAATCCATTTTGACTTTCTGGTGCAGCTTGGCGTCTTTGATCCCTCCAAGAAGAAGAAGAAGAAGAAGGTCAGAATCGCAGAGGACGAGGAAGCGGACGGGGTGGCGGAGAAGATGGAGAACTTGAATGGCAAGTTTCTGTCTGGGCTGTTATGTTTTTTATAAGCAGGTTGTATGGTTACTTGCTAGCGGATGGAGACCTTGCGAAATGCTGTTGGCTGATTGTGTTTGGTGGCTGATTGTGAATGGTGAAATTCAAACTGACCTTGGGAGCAGTGCAGGGGGCTGGCATGCTGGGCATAAAGTCATGTACTCTTGCTGTGAGTTTTGAGACGCTTGCGTTTGTGCTGAACTGCTTGACTTCATTGCAACTTGATTTCTTGGGTTCATGGATTAGGTGATACGGTCCTTGGATGACTCTCATTTATTGCCGCAGCTTGTGTCTCCGGTCGGTCTGGCGGGTTTGCTTCTTCGGAAAGGTTTGGGTGTAATAATGAATCAAATATTTTTCGCAGGATTTTTTTTGCTGATCCTGACTTGTTGCTGTGCAGTTGGTGAGGAGGAGGTGGCAGCCAACGGGGATGGGGACTCCTTCGCCGGTCTGAAGAAGAAGAAAAAGAAGAAGAAGCCCGTAAGTATGGAAGTTCCTGCTGCTCAGTCTGGTTTTCATCACTGTAAGTTGAGAGGCGAGACCGAGGGAAGATCCCAATTGCTGACTTCTTTATCCATGCAAACAAAAGCGCCAATAAGAAGCACTCAGCAGTGAGCAATCGGTGCCAGTTCCGCCACCATGCTATTCAAGTTCTCGGGTCAAGATATTAGTTGTGATTCGCTGATGTACCTTAAGCGTCATCCAAGCATTCCAATTGCTCTTTACACCAACACATAGGTCTCCTGTAATCATGAACAAACTTATTTGAACTCTGATACTGGTACCAGTACTCAAAAGTAGATCTGAACTCTAAACCCATTCCATGCACTCGTCCTTTATTGTCATTCTTCGGTCTTCCACTCTCCCCGACATGATAAGGTGAACGTTTGTCGTTCTCCCCTGTTTGTGATTATATGCTAACCTGTGAACTGAACTCTTAGGTCGGGGACGAGGCTCCGGAAGAGAACGAGGGCGAGGATGCGGAGGGGGATGCGGAGGTGACGACATCCACGTTTTCGCTGCCTCTAAAGAAGAAGAAGAAGAAGAAGACGCATACGGAGGATGAGGAGGCTGCCCCGGAAGGGGAAGATGCGCACGATGGTGAGCAATCTGGATACCAAGTTTACTCTTTTGCCAAAAATCGGTTCTTTTGGCACATCGTAAGAGTTCCAGAGATACATCTCAGAATTCCATGCACGAGCGGAAGAACTGGTAGGGACTTTCCAGCCCCGCAGTGACTCTAAGGGCCAACTCCGAGGTATTGCCAGACTCCGGGGAAAGTCAAAGGCTGCCTCAATTGCTAGCCCCGTAAATGCACATAATGGATATGAGCTACTAGTGTCAGGTTCTGTCCCCAGGACATTGATGTTGCACAACGATGATGTTGCCCAGGCCTGCTCAATCTGCTGAGCAAACGCTGTGTCCTGAGCAGTCAGGTGTGGTTACCTTTTGAGACTGAGGGCCCCAGCTTGAGAGTAGAAGGCCAGAATGACGATGCCTTTCCAGGGTTTCCCTTCCACCTTGAAGCTCGAACGGGGCTGCTGGTGATGCCTGTAGAGAAAAGTTTTCAACAGTTGTTATTTGGTTATGGATTTTGGTATCTGATTGAATTGGACGGAAGGGAACAAAGTTCCGTAGAGGGGACCTACTACAGAAGTCGGACCCTTCTCAACCTCGTGAATCTTGAAAGCTTCAGTCTTGTGAGGATTGTCATGCACGTTTGCAAGATTCCATCAACGACTCTTTTGCACCATGTAAAATTTGAGGCCTTGGCTGTTTGTTCGCCGCTGTTTGGACTTTGAACGGAGTAGTTCTGCATTCTTTGGCAATCTTGGTAGGCAGTCAAAGGAAAGATTGACTAGCTTTCTGACGGCAGAGGAGAGAGGGGCCGGCTTTCTTCACAATAATTCTACGCAAAATGGAGGTCGAGGTCCCAGTTTTTCTCAACGCCCGTTTTGGCTGATTCGCAGTCTTTCCGCTTGTTCTAGCAGTACTGGTATCAATCGGAAGAAAGGACTGAATCGCTTTCGTTCGGCACTAATCAGACTTTGACAGCAGTGCCACTGCTCGTTCTTGCAATGAGCTCGATCAGAATGGATTGGTCGCTTCTCTGCAAAAGACTGACTTGCCTTTTCTTATTGGGCAGAGGAGGGAGGGGCCGATCACGAGGATGAGGATGATGAGGAAGAAGAGGAGCCGACGAAGAAGTACCCCTGGGAGGGCACGGATCGCGATTACAAGTATGAGGAGGTAAGAAGTCCTCCCAGCATTCTTGAGAAACAAATAAAAACCAACATAAGGCTGCGCAAGGCTTAGCAATGGGCCCTTGCTTCCTCTTTGTCGTTTAAATGGCAGTTTGTAGAGTTTGCCTCCATCGGACGCTCTTTTTGGACCGGTGCTCTGCATGTTATCGTATGACCTTGCTTTGTGCAAACCCGCTCTTTGTGCAAACCCGCTCTTTCCACAATTGATTACATAACGCAGCTCCTGGACAGCCCATTTGACGTCACGCTCGACCTAAGCAGGCCGTCGCTCTCACCGTCTCTCACTCAAGCTTCGGAGTCCAACTCGCTCGCAGCAGCTGGACCGCGCGATTTGCATCCTTTTCTCCTTCCTGAAAAGTAGCGGCGTTACCTCTTTTGGTGGGCTTTGCGCAACCCGCTCGTTCTGCCACGTGATATTGAGACCGAGTCCCGTCAAGGAGTCCCGTCCCATCGGTTGCCACCTCCTATCGCAGCTGCTGGCCCCCGTGTTTACTCCTCGCCCTTTTCAAACGGTCATAAGTGCTGATAGGCGAATGCGTACACTAGTTTGACATAAGCGACCCTTAACCCTTGGTCCGCTTGCAGCTGCTGGACCGCGTGTTCGGCATTCTTCGTGAGAACAACCCTGAGCTGGCGGGCGAGAAGCGGCGGACCATCATGAAGCCGCCGCAGGTGCTGCGGGAAGGGACCAAGAAGACCGTCTTTGCCAACTTCACCGACCTCTGCAAAACGTGAGTTGCTCAAAGTCTTCGACTTTTTAGCTATCTGCGGGTATCGCAGCTTGCACGAGTGGTGTTTCGTAGTGTGATGTCTGACAGGTTGCAGGCCGAGCAGGGCTCGCATGAAGCTGCAACTTGCCGCAAAAATATGGACAGAATCAGGTTTTTCGCGAGGGCGCGACATGGTACGAAAAGACACCGAAGCGACGCGGTGCTCGCGTTCTCTATCTGTCCATCCTGTGGGAGCTGCCCGTGCAGATTGAGCTTCTTTTGTTGGTTCAATTCCCTTGCCTTTCCTTTCATAGCCAATTGTGTTTCTTCGAACTCGAGCTTTTTGGGCTATCCACGTGATCGATTCGCCGAAAAGGTTCCGCATATTGCGCACAATTTCCGCCTGTACTTACGGTAGGAAGCGTTCGTTACCTTGTTAGGAAAGCCTTTGCTTTGTTCCCTCTTCTCCCTAAGATGCGAAGCAATGTGGGTATCGCCCTCGAGGCAGGGATCCCTTAGAACCGCACCACCTCAAGGGCTACGAATGAAAGCAGGCGAAAATCAGTGTGACACTCGATCGCTTCCTTTTCCGCCTGTAGTGTTCCCCTCAGAACCACACCACTATAACTGGAAGAGCCCTGCGGACTGCGTTTTGACGCTCAATGTCGCCTCCCTGTCTGTCTGCAGGATGCATCGTCAGCCGGAGCACGTGATGGCCTTCCTGTTGGCGGAGCTGGGGACGAGCGGTTCCCTCGACGGGCAGCAGCGCCTCGTCGTCAAGGGCCGTTTCCTGCCCAAGGTCTTTGAGGGAGTCCTGCGGCGGTATGTCAGTAAGTAGTCTGGCCGTCAATCCCTCCTACCGTATCTCCTTTACGGTGCTGTTTGTGTAACTTTTTTTCGCTTGGAGCTTCGTTGCTGTTATTGGTTGAGTGCTTGCTCACTTCGGGTCCAAGGGCTTCCCGGATTGGGTTGACTTGTGATACTTTTCGCAGCAGTCTGGCGGCGTTGTTGTCAAGAGGATAAATAAATACGATAAGTTTTTCTATTTAAGGAGCTTCCTAACTCAATAGAAGTGTTGCGCAAGCACAGGCGTCTATGTCGTCGTTCCTCGAGGTGAGAGGTCCCTTGAGGCGGAAAGAACTGGGCTTTAGTTTGCTGTGGTCAGCAGGCGAGTGGAACTTCTGACTTCGTTTGGGTTTGACGAACTAGTACGGTCTTAGAGTTCAAGCACGCAGCTCTGTCGTCTAACAGTCAATCAACGTTTGTTTGCAGACGAGTACGTCATGTGCAACGGGTGCAAGAGTCCCGACACCATTCTGTCCAAGGAGAACCGGCTGTTCTTCCTGCGGTGCGAACAGTGCGGCTCGTCGCGCTCGGTCGCGCCCATCAAGGCCGGTTTCGTAGCTAGGGTCGGAAAGAGAAAGGCCACCGCAGGATAGACAAACCCCGCCCGTCGCATCTGCAGTACACCAGACAGAGAAACCTTCGCGGTTCGCACGGGTGCTTTTGCACTCGTTTTTGAGAGGAGGAGAAGCGTACGACAGCGTTAGCTTGGTAGGACACGTTTGGCGATGGGGGTTGGTCGTTGGCGCAGTGCGCCGCAGTGTGGTTTTGTTGCGACAGTCGTGATGGGCAAGTCCCTGGTCGGTGCTTGTTCCATGCGCCATGAAACAAGAAAGCGGACTCGATGGGGGGGCAGCAGCAGATATTTGGGGGACAGGGGTTATGGAAAGTGTCTCCGGTTTGAAGGGTTGAATAGAGGAGCTGCTTGCTGGGGGTTCGGTGCGAGAGTTGGTACTTGTAGGCAGTTGATAGGTTTCCATTTCAAAATGCTTGTCACTCTGAACAGGACGTATCTTTGTAGTTCCTGTACTCTTATTACTCCATCCACAGATCCAACTTTTAGTGGGCACCGCAATGTTGTCTTCTTTTCAAGGCTTCACCAACTTCGTAGTTCCATATCGGCTTGGCGCCCCGGTTGAATCCTGCCAGGCATTGTGTTGTCCTGACTGACGGTGTTATCGCGAAGCCGGGCCCGCACTGCCACGTTCATGGGTGGTAGTCTTCATGGAACTCAATCCGTTCAATCACCTGCTAGGCTAGCTGAGCACCGGGCTTTTGGCACGAACGTATATATATGTCACACATGGTGCCACTGTCACGGTGAAGCCTGCTGCTGAGCTCAGCCAACGAATCCAACATTTTCCCACCATGCGCATCTTCTCGATCCGTTTTGCACGCGAGTCCACCGCATCAAGCCGCCGTTGCACATGTGACGGTAGTTGATTGTCGATGCCCGGCAGGCCGGCCCCCGCTTCGACAAGTAGGAGCGCAACAGTTAGTCTTGTCGATGCGACTGAGCGCCCTGGGATGTGTATGGAGCTTGATATGGGTATGTATTCAAGATTCATTTGTTAATACATCTGCACGAATATATAAGGCTAGCTGTGTACATGTAGCGCGGCGCGGTTAGCCTGAGCTAGCCATATATCGACATACCGTATACGTTCCGTCATGGGCCACCATGACGTGCCATGATGGCCGCTTCCTAGCATGGCATGCATACATATTGTTTCCATCCATGCGTCATTAATTATGATCCGACTTCTTGAATAGATCCGATTGCAGTTCGAAGGAGTGATCCTTGGAATGCAATTTAATGCGTCTCAAGCCATCAGTCGAGCTTGGTGCAGGATGGTTAATTGGAGACTTATAGTGGCCGTCGGATGACAGGCGTTCGGTAGAGTAGTGCCGCAATCATACGTTCCAGTACGCATAACCCTCCAGCTGGCCATGGTCAGTTGTACGCTTCCCCGAATCATGGTAGTCTGGCTGATGTTATATAAATTGCGCGCGGCTGCTCGGACCCAAACATTTCCACTGCTTTTCTGGCTTCGATGCTGTTACGAGATAAATAGGTTCATGATCAGGTCAAGGATTGGATGGCCAAGAGTGGCCTGGCCGCCATGTATGCATACAACAAGATTGAAGCACAGTATAATAGCCCATCGACGAGCACCTCAACTCAAGGACTTTTCCATGCGGCCGGGCAGTGCCTCCAAGCGATCGCCGACTTCACTCGAAAGTCTAGAGTTACTGCACAGGATCTGGCTGCGCATCTCCTTACTCTGCGTTTACTGATGAGATTACGGTCTTGTGTAAAAGCGGGGTCTGTTCTCCTACATGATCTCTTCAGATTATTGCCACTGACAAACTTGAACCTTATCAATTGCAAACTTGGCTATGTCAGCGCCTAACTCTTTCCAATCTGTGGTGATCTCAAAACGATGCTTAATTTTGCTCCTGAGATCTGGCATAATTCATCGCTTAGTCAACCCGAGCGAGCTTCAACGCCATCAGAGACTCGCCACAAGTGCAGCCTTTCCGATGCCACCTATTGCGAATCAGTGCAATTCCCCAAAGGGTCGGCGTCCTTTGATCTTTTTCCGCTTCCTCTCTCCTTCGGCCCAGAAGGTAACCTGAAGAAAAGGATATTATGAGCTTGTTGAATGTACCTTGAGACGGTAGGAAAAGTAGCTGCAGCCCGTTGCCGCAAACTTCGACATTTACCCTCGACCACTTGAACTCAGGCAAGTACTGCACGCGGCTTAGAGCTTTGATGCTACTCTTTCCATTGGAAGAACGGAGAATATCATTAGTCCTGATGCATCGAATTGTGAGGAACTGAATTGGCCTCCAAGAACTCGGCTTGGAGCACCATGAGGAAAAGTCTGGCGTCTGCGTCAATTAAATACTGCCCTCCAGATATCCGCGCGGGCGGCTTTTATGGGGCTTTCTACTTCAAGACTCAGGGTCCTTACTGCGGTATCTCCATCATGGTCAGAGAAATTTACACGGCATATACAGCTAGTGGGGCGCGAGGACACTTAGTGACCTACGTACAAGCACGAAACGTCGCTTACACGACTCGCCAGACAACCGAGGGCCGAAAGCGAAGATGACAGAATTGAATCACCGAGCCCATCAGTTCAATAATATTCCGCAAGGAAGATCCCGGCGCCCTGGTTCCGGCCCACAAAGACTCCGCCTTTCCGGTCTGTTGCCGCCAGCCCGGAAAGGCGGTGCTGGTCCGGCGCAACCTGAGGTGGGCAAGTTCCGCACAGGAGCCCAATGAAGAGTCGCAAGGGCGCGCGCCCAAACGAGCTTCGCGCGTTTGCGGTCAACGCGCGTCCGCGAGGGAGCGCGGCCGGCTGCGTGGAATGGCGCGCGGCCGCGAAGGGAGACGCGGCCGCGCAGGCGCAGCCGCTGGTCAGCCACGTGCCCAGCTTGATTGGCTTGCGAATCATGAGATAAAATACACCGCTTACCACCCTACTCTGGCTCCCGTAGCTGCACGAGAGCGTCAGATGTCAATCCGAGTTGCATCATCCTCCTGATCGCTGTCGAGGACTAAGTTTCAGGGTTACCGCTGAGACAAAAGTTAGTCTGCGGCCTCAAAGAGTGGACCCCAACTTACACACGTCTGGGGAATCATGGATCCTCGGAACAAGGGCCCCATCATCGCCCGTCAACACTAGCGTCGAGCCCCAATGATCACTTTCGATATCAACAAAGAATAAGAGGCAGTATCATAGAATCACGCCTCTAGAAAAGCCTTCGGTCGAATGCATAAGAACCGACTGGGATCCGGCTCGAGAGATTATCCAGTCACCGTTTCCCGGAGCCCATGTCTCAAAGCCAGATTTTTACTGGCTTGATTTTGACAAGCCTTCAAAATTAACGTAGGTAAGAGCTCCTGATTGACCTCCTTCAGGATCTGGGTCTTTCTAAATACAGCCGAGGTCGCATAGTCGTAGGGCTAACGAATCAGACGCTGAAGCGAGCAAAATATCTGAAGCTCACGGTTAACTTCGAGACGCAAACGAACAAGCAACGAGTGTATGGGAAGCGTGTCAGGCCCCAGCCCATTTTGTCTTTCAAACTCCTTACCGTTAAGCATTCTAATCATTTGAGACACAGCGCAAATTAAACCGAAACGCGCAGAGTACGATAGCCTGTGCAGACGCTCAATGGCTCCTTACATTTCAAGCGTCTCGTCGCTGAGGTTAAGACCTCATACACTTGCATTCATGGCCAACTTGCGACTGCATCTGTTTCCTGACTAACAAATTGCGAACGACTTCGAACAATCCGATAAAAGCTAGTAACTTCTGCCAAGCTGCTGTCGACGCCTATGTCACGTACTAGGACAGACCACTTTGCTCGGGGAGACAGGTGACAGAAACATATGAGTGGCCTCGGTACCCAGCTTGCCTACCGATCTCATTTGAGAGAACTCCCAGGCGGCCTCATTGCCATTTTCACGACAAGCTCTTCGAGCCAAGAAGATCAAGCTTTCGGAGTTTGACCTCTTCCAACACATCAAAAAACACAATAAGGAGATTTCTGATGGATTCTTCCGCCATATTATTTTGCATACCCATGATACTTAGGCGCTTGCAAACCGTGAGCACGACACTGCCAGCACTGCACTCGAACGAATCAGAGCTTTGCATGAAGAAGGCGTCGTCCTTTTGGATCAGAAGGGCTCCGAAAATCTCCGCATATCTTTTCCTGGTGGACGCGAAGAGTTACCTCTTGAAAAAGTTTCAATCCATCTGACTCGCTTCCAATAAGTGGGCATCTTTGCAGATTTACTGCACGCTCTGGAATTCGTTCCAGAGTTGAAAACGCCGGCAAAGATTGTAAAGAAGGTGATTGACACTGCAATCAACAAGCCTGCCGAGCCAAGAAGGCCACGTCAGCTCACTTCGCTTCGTCCACCTGTTTATCCACATCACGAGCTTAAGTAAAGCTGCGATACCTTTCTTCAAACAGTGCACGATCTCGACAACTCTAGACGACCTTGTTGACTGACAGCCGGAAAGATTCACAGGGGTCTGATAAATAGATTTTCCTATTTTTTGGCAAGCCTAATCTCCGAGGAGAGGAGAGGTCTCCATCCATGCTGACTCTTCCGAAAAGCAGCACAGAAAAGAAAGAAGGATCTGGCTTCTGATCAGATCCGGATCTAGAGCC
>DF237384.1:15752-78378 GCA_000708835.1 Klebsormidium nitens | reverse complement strand
GATTGGGCCTAGCTCAAGCGTTACATGCGGTACTATACCCCAGGCTGGGCGAAGTACTCGGTGGATTCCGAGGCCTAGCCGGAGTGCCGCGTGAATACGGCCGGTCCGAGTCAAAGTGCGGAGTTGAAGACTCTATAAATACCTACAAAAGAGTTTTTGTAACCCAGCTTTCATTCATCTTTGACGAAAATATTGTTCAATGTTTGCAGGCTCTGTGACTATGAAGATTAGCGCGGCCGTGTCCGTAGTTTCACTGATTTCGAAAGAACGGCCTATCCACCACAATGATCTGCCACGTGTCACAATCGGGTGGATTGTCCAACAATGAATCAAATCCTCAGTGTCACAGCTCAGTCTTAAACTTGTCTTTACTATAGACCGGTCTTTCAATCTTGAGTTTGTTCGGGGGCCGCAAAGAGAAAGCCGAATGACAAACTTTGTGGGTGCAGAGCGTCCCGCTAGAACGTTTTCTAAAGATCCTTTTGGACGAAGCACTAACAAGATACAGACGGAACCGTTTGATGAGATTTGACTCATGTGGATAAAAGTAGACCCACAAACAATCTAAGTTAACCTGGTCCGTCTTCAAATATCGGAAATCAAAAGGTTTCATTGGGGATCAACCGGGGTGTTGGTCAATATTGATGACCATGCGCGTTAGCAGACTCCCAGCTCGCATTGTCGGCCAGTTTCACCAACTCCACCGCCAGTTCGTAAGCCGATCTCCCTTGTAAGAATGCATAGCGTCAGATACGGACGCTTCGCCGTATCGGTGCGACCACTGGCATACAAGACAATGCTCGGGACCACGTCCATGATTACCGAGTTTAAGGCCCGAAACACCCAATTATGGTCCGTACGCATGTGCGTTCGTCAAGGGTGCATGGCTGTCGTAGCCTCAGTTTTACAGATTATGAAACGAGTTGGCCTAGATATAAGATTGTCTTGATCAGCTATACAACATGATCTTGGTGGAGACGCGATGAAGGTGCTAAATCGCACTCTTTCATGCCCTTCACCAAGGTCTCAAAACAATCTTGCTTAGCAAAGCAACTCGATATATAAGCTTGGTTTCATCTCATTGATCACGCTTGGGTCGCCCATATTCTACTTTCCAGAAAGCGGAAGATGAAAGATCAACTTTTGCTAAGCAAGACAGCAAGACGATGTGAATTTATTCACCCGGTCAGAGTACCCATTTGAAAGCTCTTTGGCGTGGTGCGGAAAGATGGGCACACGCAGAACGAGGGTAATCAAACCTTTTCGTGTGAGCTGACGCTACCATCAAACGTTGGATCAACAAGCACCTTGCTGACGTTGCAGGGGAATTCTGAATGCAGCGTGACATCGCTCCTTGCATCAACAGTCAAGTTCGATTTTTGCATGGCACATGAGATCACCGTACAATAAGGCCCACAGTAAGTTATGGCTCACCAATGTACGTGGTTATATTACTTTGCCCCCCATGGTACGGTGTGATAAGAAGTAAGCCCAGTGCAGATGGGCACGGCAAACTGCTACTCCACTCCCTCTACGCGGGCCCCCGCCTCTAATCGATCTGTTCATTTCGCGACAATTCAGAGGTTCGCTCTCGAAGGGGGGCTTGGATCATTAAGCGCTCTAGTCTTCGAGCCTCCCTCGGCGGATCATCTTGAATATAGGTGCTCGCACCCCGCATTGCCAATGATATTATTAGCGCAGTGTAGTACTGTGCGAACTCGTCACAAATCCCGAGCATAATTATTGTTGGATGGTCGGATTAAAAACGGGCATGCCGACTGGGTTCACGCATGTGCATTGGTCTAGCGTGCAACGTCCGTGGCTCATTGTATCATACAGGGATCTACAGTATACATGCAAGTCGGTTACATGAATGAGACATGTGGTCCATGAATTCCTGTTTCAAACCTTTACACCACCTTCTCTCTAAGAAATTTATCACCAGACGCGTTTGCGTAGGTGTTCCATACACTTAAGGAGTGAGAACGTTTTTATAAGCGTGTAGGGGATGAGGCAAGGAGTTCAGCTAGGAGCCGCGTGCTGGGTGGGCCGCAGTGACCGCAGTTAGTGGACGTAGGTTGCTTGGAGGTGGTTAGGAAGGCAGCCATGGTAACGATCGAGCAGTGGAAGCGCCCACTGGCGCTCGTTACCGCCGAGTCTCAGTCAGATCCTGACAGTTGGGGTGCGAGCCTGAATCGGATTCCCGTCAAAAACATCAAGAAAGGAGTCCATAGGCTAAGGCGCCCTTAAGCTTGGAGGATTATCGACTAGAGGTTTCGTTGGAAGACGGTTGACTATGTATGGAGTACGAAGTTTCACGATTTGAAAACGAACCGTTCCTCTACCTGGCCTCGCCGACCGCCGCTTCAAAGTTTTGAGATATCATGGATGGAGAGTCGCATTGGCCGATGTCCAGCCACTTGCCAAAGTCGATTCAATGAATGATGAGGATCAAATCGGTAGATAACATAGCAGTCGTCGATATTAGATGATCTCTTGAGCTACATTTCTTAAATGCAGTAACATGCAATATACATGCAGTTACCCATGCATGGGCTGTGCATGTCCGGTAGTGCTCCGAGCTGGGAGCTTTGAGCTTCCTAGCTTCAGGAGCTGCCGTCAAGTTCTAAGCTCGATGAAAGTGCTTTCAATTCCAAACTTAGTCTAAAGCTTATATGCAATCATGGCGCCTTTCAAGCTGCGGCCCCTTTGAAATCCGAGAGATTAATCCGAGGAAAACGTCCACCTTCGGTCGTAGGCTGCGCTCTACAAAATAGTCGGATCTTTCGTCGGTTGTCGGAAGGGGGCAGGCGGCACTTGAGGAGCTTGTTAGGCCATAGTAACGAGCAACAATATCTTAAGGGACTGGACACCGTAGGTTGCTTTTATCATTTGATAGACCTGCTGATGTGACTTTGCTGGCCGCTGGGATCCCCTGTGGTTGAGATTAGTGACGAGACTTCCAATTAGCATGGCAACCCATGTGAGTGCATTGGCAAGGGGGTGCCCAAGATCAATCAGAACTCGCGGAAGAATCGGCGCCAGCGAACAGTGGAGATCTTGCGTCAGTCTTAAGGGCGGCCAACCAGAAGCGAGAGGCGACGCAGAGGGCACCGCAAGCCCGATGCAGAAGTTGCGCAGGCAAAGTAACAATTCCCGGATGGGCGACCTAGAATATGCAGCTATGATTCCGCAACAATTATGGAAGATGAAGATGGGTTCAATGTCGCATCCGCGTCAGCCATGCATGCATGAAGCCCAATTAAGGTGGTAGGACTCAGTGTGGTTAACAATTCGATTGAGTATTCTCCGAGTTTAGCCTTACGATTGTAACGCCGGGTAGGTTCGGTTAAGGAGAACATTGTAAGTTCAGTTCTGGACATATGATGATTGCAGTCCCACGTTTTTTGGTAGGCCCAAAAGAAGCGACACGCCAGCGTGTACTTGCATTGGCAGGGGGTAGTGATGACAAACATGTTGATACATTTAACCCTAGGTTAACGAGTGTTTAGGCTTGTTGCATAAAACCAGCGTCCCTTACGTCACGGTTCTCGAGGTTAGAGCTTTAAGTCATAAAAATGATGTACTTACGTCGGTAGGCATGCTACATTATGTTCCAAGGATCTAGGCAAACTGCATCATGACGAGGTTCAAAGAAAACCGCGAGGTTACGGACGAAATGATCGAAAGGGTGAGGGAAATACACGCCGTTTTAGACGCTTCTGATTTCAAGAAGAACTTTTTGTTTGACGAACGACAGCATTTTTAAGGGCGAATATTTCGGTTATTTTGTACCTTGTTTGATGCAACGGACACAAAGGGCGGCCCTACTCAATCGTGCCTGGTGGTATAGTGGGACAACATATGGACTTATAAGATTGGAACGGAATTAATGCTACAACCGTCATAACATGAATCTAGTTCTCAAATTTGACCTCAACCCTTTGCCTTGCCAAGTTGGATCCTTCACATGATGATTTGGGTCACCTTTAATCTCGCATCAGCCATATTGGGCTACGTACCACGATACCAATCCCAATTGCCCGCTTCTACTCGAATGCATGTAGTCCGCAATTTACAGACGTTGAACAGAACACGCGCTCGTATATTTACTTAATTTACCTACGTTTGGCACTGCGGGCCTGCATGCACATGCCTCTGAGGACTTTCAAGGTTCGTGTTGACTACGCAGCTACGTGCCGCCACGGCTAGGGGACGACGGCGCGCACTAGCTCAGCCACGGCACCCGCATCATTCAAGCGTCTGCCGGCGGAGTGTCTGCTCCAGTTACCGAGGCGCTGCGCTGAGTTGCTGCTCTAGTTTACACCGAACGCCAACAACGGCCCAGACAAGAAGGAAAACTAACTTGGAGTAGAAGCCTCCTAACTTAAATTAGCTAGACAATGATACTCTTTTAAAGCTCGAACCAATGGAATAGTTGAAGCTAGTGACTTTATACCCGATAGTTCAAATAGTCATGCCATTGATAGCTATGTTGACTCACTTTAGGATTCGTGCTTGGTAACCAGAATAGTTGAACATTTTTTGATGAAGCCCGAACTCCGAAATTGCTTGTTTCTGCGCCATGGGCCCGGGCGCCTAAGCGTGTATTAAAAGAAGTGACCATTTGGGCATTGGAAGATTTGTTTTAACTATGATAGGTGGACAACCCACGAAGGTACATTGGTAAAGTTCGTTCGTTGTGCTTTGCCAAATGGCGATGTGCCTAACTTCCATTGGATGACAAGCAGTACGCAGCAATATGCATCAAACAATGCCGCTTGAAGGCTTTGGCAAGCCCATATCGGCGTACTTGATTGCAAGGATACCCCAAACAATCTGGCCGCATCCATGATGCTCACAATGCATGCTATCATGACACTCGCCCAATTATGGTGCTGCATCGATGCCCTCTACCACGGACGATACAGGTTGCACACAATGGGAATCACTTGTCCTTAACGTTGATTATTGAGCTTGAAACACTTTCTTTCCTGTACCACCATCCGAAGTGCCCATGGGAATCACCTTGAGAACGTTGAAGCGAACCGTCTTGGACAAAGGCCTGTACACATGCAGACACACAAACAATCAGCACATCTGTATACGTCACCTTAGCAAAATCAAACTCCAACAGCAGCCTTGGACAAAAGGCCATTCCCTTGATGCCGCAACAAGGTGTCAGATTGAAAGGCAGCTTCCTTGCTCTTAAATCCTACAGGTGGTTGCTCGGATTGATGTGGATCAAGAGGTACATCCAACTGATCCTTTGCCACCTGCCAACACAAAACAGCAAGCGCCTTGTAAGACCCAAGCTGTTGCATATGTCAAGAGCCCACCGGCCCCTCCCTGCACCCCTTTCCCTCACCTGCACTGCCCCACAATGACCACATCGCCGGCTTTGACACGGAAGGCCGGGGAGACGTGCGCCGCAAGCATAGAATGCCGCTTCTCGTATCTGCGCGAAGCGGATGAGCGACCCACAAATCAGAGACCCACAGATGCTTCCCTCCAGAGCTCTAAACAAGTAATATGGCGAATGGACGCAAAAAGCAACAGAGCTCCCTCATCACTCTTTTTGAGTTCCATAAGTACCCTTTGTGTAGCACCTTTTTTCACGGCTTGTTTTGGCCGCTGCTGCCTTGCTCCGGGGCAACTTTGCCAGGCTACTCAGACCGCCCACGTTTCAGCGTCAGCGACCCCCGCAGTACATGCAGCCCTCTGCTCCCCTCGCAATTCCTGCCCGCCTGCGGTGGCGCTCACCTCTGATACTTTTTGACAAAGTGGAGGTAGTCGCGGCGGATGGTGATGGTGCGCGTCATCTTGGTGCTGTACACCACGCCGCTCAGGATGCGGCCCCGGATGGACACGTTGCTCGTGAACGGGCACTTCTTGTCAATGTACGTGCCTGCACCGCACACACAGCAACCGCCGCTTGAGGACCACCCCCAGGCTCCGCAGTGCAGGACGACAGGAAACCACCGCTGGCAGTGCCTCTCTGTGATGAGGGACCCCTTAGGAACTGACAAAGGAATGACGCATGGACCAAGCTAGAGTCCTCGGACGGCCAAATTGCCGAGCAGTAGGCCAGCAACCCGTAGTGCTTGTGCATAGCTGTGCTCCCCAGCTCAGGCACAGTAGATTGGACGAGCTTTCTTCCGGTATCCAATCGCCATTATGCGAGCGCCCTTTGCTGGCGAGTGACTAGTGCCTGCTTTGGCCTCTGCTACTGGGCTGGGCTAAGCGCCGCAGCCAGGGGTGCACCATTACCGGATTATGCTCCTTTCTCCTGAAAGATCTTGTCTTTCCTGTCCGTCCTGCCCCCTGCTTCGTCTTTGCCCCTTCAACATCAAGCCCCCTCCTCTACAGCTGCTGTATAGGCACACGCATGCGCATAGCAGCTCTAACTGTCGCCATGTCCTGCTTCCAAGCCTTTCCTGACGAACACTTGCCGCAGCCTTAGCAACAGCTTACTCCCCAGCACACATGGTAGATCGACCTCATCCAGCCACGCTGCTGCCAAGGTGCAGGTGCATACCTGCTGCGACCAGGGGCACCAAAGCACCTGGACTTTCTCCCGCACAGCCGCTCACCCGCAAACTGTTTCCTGCTCAGTCCTGGGCACAGCATGCTTGTGTGCAACAAGTGCAAGGAGCAACTCACCTTCAATGGCTTCCCGGGGCGTCTTGAAGCCCAGGCCCACGTTCTTCCAGTAGCGCCTGCCTGCCTTGCCTGGGGTGATGCCCTTGGCAGCCTTCTTGGCGCTGCACAACACAGACCGCGCTCAGAACTGGAATAGAGTCCTTCAGGGAGGCCAGCCTGTGGTCCAGCCAAGACATGAAGGCCAAGCAGCAGCGACCACTGCTGGAGGAGCGGTAAAGGCCCACAGCGGACAGCACACATGGGGCCAGACCACAGCACAGATGGAGAACTGCAGGTGAGGGCTGGATGGGCGGTCTTACTTGAGGAACACGCCATGCTGCTTCTGGAAAGCTCTCTCCGTCTGCCACAGGGACGAAGAGGAAATGTCAGATTGCTAACTTGCAAAAAACTGCCGGTCGCAGGCGAGCAGCGCACCCCGCAAAGTCCGTGCTATCTCGAAATTGTGCTGCAAAAAACCTGAGGCCAAGCCATAGAGACACACAAGAGAGACACTGTTGCCGGAAGCGAGACGGGGATGAGTGCGCGGCACGACAATTGGGGCCTCCATCTCTTGCTGATCATGCACAGCAACCGCCAGAACTACGCAGACGATCCCAGCGTCATCCTTTTCCAGCCTGCTGCCCGTCCCCCGTCTCCTCACCTGGTCCGCCATGGCTGCCAACACCCCTCGCAGCGCCTGCCAACGCCCTCTCGTTGCAGAGGAAGGCTGAAAGAGGGAGAAGCGATGGAGGCGGCCGACTTGTGTAGACGGACAACCAGCTGTGCCGTTACCGCGGCAGTGGGGCCCGGGCCGCCGCTCCGGCAGGCTCCGACAGCTTCTTCTGGACCAGAATAGCCTCAGAATAGGCAACCGTCCCGTGCCGTCCGAACTGCCGCCCCGTCCGGTCAAGGCCCGGGGGTTGCGGGTCGCCAAATGAAAGTTTGCCGCACCTAGTTGCACGATTCTGTGCAGACAGTGCAGCAGCATGGAGGCTTTAAGTTTTAGTACGGTACTGTCCGTGTGTGTGTCCTTTTGGCTGCTTTGTGTCGCTTCTGTACACTTGTGCCAGTGGCGCATTTGCCAAATTTGTAGA
The DNA here is from genome assembly GCA_000708835.1 of Klebsormidium nitens. Taxonomy (NCBI): domain Eukaryota; kingdom Viridiplantae; phylum Streptophyta; class Klebsormidiophyceae; order Klebsormidiales; family Klebsormidiaceae; genus Klebsormidium; species Klebsormidium nitens. Next base: position 70,642 of record DF237384.1, on the reverse strand, counting down.
GCCGCGAGCGGTGACGGCAGGGGCCATGGCTGAAGCAGGCGGCAACAAGGATAGTCCGGCCTCTGCTCCTGCTTCAGGCGGGGCCGAAGACTTGGCGGCTCCTGCCGTGGCAACAGAGGGCACAGAAGCTGCGCAGACGCTAGAGGCTACGCTGCAGTCTGTGGACCCATCAGTGGCAGCGGTGTTGGGGGCAGAGAGTCCGGCAAGGTCGGCCCCGCGGACAGCGCGCAGCAGGGGCAGGTTCAGCGTAGCAGCACAGGAGGAAGAGGAGGATGAGGAGGACGAGGAAGAAGAGGAGGAGGAAGAAGGAGGTGGGGGCGGGGCGGGGGATTAACACATCGTGCATTGAGATGAAATAGACGCTTGCATGTGCATACATTGGGGCAGATGGGCCTTGCCTGTTTGCTCCAATTACGTGCGCGTTTGCCGATGCTGTTGGTGGCAAAAGAAGGGGTCCGGTGCCCACCAGCTGACAATGCCGTGAGCGTCAGGTTTGCAGTGCTGTTCCTGATGACAATTCACAGCTGGGTCAGTATGTTTTGCAGTGCTTGAGTTGTTGAAATCTCGCTTTTTAAGAGTTGCGACCGCCTGACGATTGCTGGTTTACGCTGCCTGTCCCTGTCTTCCTCCAGGTTCCGACTTGAACCCCGCCCTTCTGAATGGGGCCATTTGCATGGGCAAGGGCCTCGGCGCTGCGGTGTCCGGCGCTGTCATGGGCGGCATCTGGGGAGTCGGTGAGCGTGCTCGCACAGCCCGGGGCTTGCTGCTGCATGTTCATCGAGCTGTCCGGCGTGCCTGTGATTGTGCCACGCCAGCAGGGACTTGTGGCATTTGGTGATGCACTTGTGGTTGCCCACCGCAGGGAGCGGGTTGTTCAAGCGCGAGGGCTTCAAGGTGGCACTCGGCGAAGGTGGCAAGTCTGCCAAGGTGAGCGCGCACTGTCCCTCCACCTGGCAATTCAATGTGCGCTCTCCGCCTGGCACACTGCAAGTTGAGGCATTGGGCCAACATTGAGCCAACGCTGGAGCACGTCTGCAGCGCCTGTGTGCCTGGCTGTGTGACAGGCATGTCCTGACACTTTGCTCCATCGCTGCAGACCTTCGCTCTTCTGGGGGGGGTGCACTCAGCAATGGCGTGTTCTTTGGAGAGCCTGCGCGGCGGCAGAGAGAGTAAGCCTTCGTTTGTGATCAAGCAACGCCCGTTTTTCAGTTAGGACCTTATTGCCCACCAGCCCCCACTGCAGGTGGACTGCGAAGGTTGGCAGGCCAGCCTCTTTCTTGTCGTGGGGTGTCTCCCCTCCGCTCTCGCCCAGCTTCCTGACGTGCTCCCTTGCTCTGTTGCCAGGGTGGCATGCGGGGGTGTCGGGGTGCGCCACTGGGCTGGTAGTGGGGGCAGACGGTGGCCTGCAGTCCGCGCTGCAGAGCTGCACGGGGTTCGGCGTATTCTCGTACCTGATCGAAAATTTGCAGCCTTCTGCCACTGCGGCCCCGCTGCCAACCTCGCAGCTGGCCCACCGCCGCTTCTCAACGCGGCAGGTGGACCGCTTGGCGCACTCAAACTTCCCCCACACACCGGCCTTCCTGGAGCCGGTAGTCCGGCCGGTGCGAAGCTTTCACACACGGCTCAAGAAGGCTGAGTCGAGGAGAGTGAAAGAAGCGATAAGGAGAGAGCTTAGGAAATAGGCTACCAATCGCAGCAGCACTCGCGGGCTTGACATTACGTGCTTCCTTTGTTAGTCTCATTGCAAATATCCTTTTCCAGTAGTCATACTTGTGGCAAACGTTTTGATCCGTGAGTTGAAATAGTTTATCTCCGTGCGTGTTACTTGCGACCCGCTTTCTATCAAGGGCCGGCTTTGAACTCAATTTGATCTTGCCAAAAGAGTCATCCGTCCATCACTATCTTACTAGCTAGAATGCGCAGCAAGCCAGACAGACTGACACCGGCTTGAGGCGGCCTAATCCAACGATTCTGAACGCATAATCAGGCCATTGAATGTTGTTAGCTGGATCTTGTTTTACTAGTGGGCATGGGTTGAGGAGGTCAGCATCGTTGCTATCGAGTCAATTTTCTTGCACACTAAAGTGGGTGAACTTAGGTGTACCACCAGATGTGATGAGCTGGCCCTCTAAGGGGCAGCACCTTGTCGCCAGGTGCACGTAATCCCAACATTCACTGCAAAGTTATCCGCACGACTCCAGCTAAAAGCATATCAGCATGATATATCATGCACGTCGGGTCATATCGATCATGATATACGGGTCGCACAAGCAATGTGCTGAAGGCAGTCGAGCCGCCTTGGTTCAATACTAGGTTTCTATGTAGCTAGGCCTAACATTCATGCATGCAGATCAACATGCCCTTGAAAATTGATACCCGATCAAACACCGTTAAGCATGACGCAGATCAGAAAGAGACAGCCGACCTGGATTACGAGGAAAACCGTGAGCAGCGGCTTGTTAGAAACTCATCGGATTGTTCTCTCAAAACTGAAACGGAGGAAGCACCATGTGTACTCTCGCCATGTCCAATATCTTGGAGCATGCCTGCGAGTTTGAGCAACTTGCTACCCACAGCACTGAGCTTTACTGATTTGCTTGTCAGCGGCACTCGTGCACCAGCTCAGGAGCTTTAGAAGGACAGAGTTACCAGCGCAGCTTGATCCCAATCTCTAGATTTCTCATGAACAAGGGCCGGTACTAAAAACTTTCGAGATTCACAGAACGTCATATAAAAAACTCTATGCGCACATTTTTGGACAGCACACAGCCGCTGGTCAATCCCTCTTGCAGAAAACACGTGTTCGTTTCTAACCTCGAGTAGAGAGTTAACTGAGTATTTTTGCAGATAGTGATGGACTCCCTCAATCCGGGGAGCATGCTGCGGAGACGACCTTGCAGACTTGGCAGCTCAGCTACCCGACGGTACGGTGGCTGATTGAGCGGGTGTGGCGCCGCTAGGCATTGCCCGACTTCCAGGGTTGTACCACGGCGACCACAATGACAACGACGACGATGAGCAGGATGATGATGGCGCAGCACATCCACTTGCGCGTGTTGCGCTGCAGCGCCTTGGCCTTGACCAGCGCCTTGGTGCCCTGCTCGATGTGGTTCACGGCCTTGGTGACCTGCACCTCGATGTTGTCCAGCAGCTCGCCCTGCGCCTCCACCAGCACGGCCATGTCCATGAAGATCTGGTGCAGCTCCAGCAGCTTGCGCTCCATGTCGCGCACCGCGTCGTGCCGCTCCTGGATCTCCGCAATCGTGTCCAAAATCTGCACCAAGCCACGCACCCACGCATCACCGCCTCGGCGCACGCGCATGCCTCGTGCACTGAACCCCGATAATGAGCGTGTCACAGACGGAAAGCGTAATCTGTTCTGGACATCTTCTGTGGTCCTGAGAGGCTTGCCCACCCTTTTTCGACCCAAACCGGAATTCGTAAGTGAAGCCAAATTGGGATCAAACGAAGTAGAGTCAAACTCCTGAGTGAGCAAACGTGATAAGGCCCTGTGCTAGCGGCCTGGGTATTCCCAGCCACATTGCTTCAACCAACTGCAGCTGCCAATAAATGTGACCTGACGACACCAAACACGATGGAGGCAAACACCTGTGTATCCGCACACGGTTCTCTTTGTACAATCTGGCGGATGATGGTCAACTGTTGCTTGACTTTGTGCCTCTGCCTCAAGGAAACGGCATTAAACCTGCTCCTGGCCCACAAACCAGTGGTCATTGCTGCCGGGCTGCGCGCGCGGCGCTCCCTCACCTGGCCCCTGCCCTGCTCCTGGATGGCCTTCTGGAAGATCTGCTCGCTCTCCCCGCTCTCAATGATCTGCTCCACCTGGTCCTCGTCTGGCCGCTTCCCCGTCACTGCACAGCACAACTCCCCGGCTGTCAGAGCCAGCACAGTATAAATGTATCCTCAGGGCAGTGGCAACGAGTCAGGCGCATGGGGCCAAAGCACCCCGCAGAGGGCGCCAACTGAGATGAGGCTCTTCACTGAGCAGAGAACTGAGACATTTGTTTCAGGACCCTGTCGCTGCCAGGGGCAGATGGTTGCAAGTGGGAGCGGCGGGGCCTGACCCGTGAAGATCCTCCTCTCCACGACCTCCTTGTACTCGTCCTGGAACTTTTGGCGCAGCGCCTGGAACTCGCCCATGAGCTCCTTGAGCTTCTTCTTGAGCGTGTTGGTGATGGACATGCGCGTGCGGTCGCTGCTGCTGTTCTCCCCGCACCCCGCCTGCTTGCGGCTCTCCGCATTCTGCAAGCGCACGCGCATCGCGAGTCAGGGCGGGCTGGCAGCTTCTCAAGAATTGAGTGCGAGTCAAGCATGGGCAAGTACACAGACCTGCCCCTCTTTCTTCCACAGTCAAAAGCCCATGCGCCCCAACCTGAAGTTCCAAATACAATGGAAGGAGTGAAGAAAGCTTCTGAGCTTCTGATGCCCCTTCACTAATTGTGCTGCCAAGGCTTACCTCAAGAAGATTTGAGCTTTCTAGCTGGTGGCAGCCCGGCGAAAGATGAATTCGCCAGGGGCCAAGTGACCAACATGAAAGCCTACTTCTGTGCACCATTTGACTCCAACATACGGTCAGTATAAGCAGAGGACCAAGTGATGCAACATCAGAACACTTCGCTGCTCACCGCTTTGTCTAGTGCCTCAAGCCTGCTCTTGATGTTGTGCGCCATCTTGCTGACCTCGTCGATGTCAGCCTCCATCTTCTCCTTCAGGGCTGCACCATCACGCAACAGATCAGTACGCCGTGGGCACCCCCCATCGGAAGAGCGAGAACCCCCCATCAGACAATTGTCCAGCGAGCAGCTGACAGCCCTGCTGACGAGGCCACCCAGAGCCCATCCCCATCGAGGGGCTGGTCGGCAGCAGGAGTCAGGCGCGCGTCCTTGAAGGGGGCGTGGCCTCACCCTTCATGTCGGGGGCGCGCGTGACCTGCTTGCTCTCCTCGTTGGCGTCCTGCAGCTTGTGCAGGTTCCTGCGGATGGCCGCCATCTGGCTCTTGATCTCCGCCACCTCGTCAAAGAACTGCTGCAGGTTGCGGTCCGCCTGCGAGGGGCCCGCAGGCCCCGCCTCCAGGTCCTTGCTGTGGCCATTGGCACCCCCAATGTCCTGCACACGCCGCCAGCAACATCCTTAGGGTTGGGCCCGCGGTGCACTGAGTCAGCCGCGCTCCGGGGGTTATACAGCAAGCATCACGGCCACGCAGTGCGGCAATGCTGCTTAAACAGTCCCCCAGACCCTCTTGCAACCAGCCAGGGTTCCAGAGCTGCCTATTCGGAAGGGGCAGCCCCACAATTACAAGCAGATGTTTCAAGGTACAGCACATTCCGCACAATTGAGAGAAAGGACTTGCCCACGGCGACATCTCCTCTGATAGGCCAACGCAAGACTCACTAAAAATTCACTCACAAATTGACCGCTCTCCACAGTTGTATGGACTTGCAAAGAGCGGTGTCTCAATTGATTCGATAAGATCCTCAGACACATTCAGAGCTCCAACGCCCTCAAGATCTAGGACTGGATTGCAGCATAACGGGACACAATGAGGAACCGCGATGAGCTTTACTGAAAGCTCACTTAGGCAAGCATATTGGGGTAGCAATAACTCAAGCAAGCTAGCTTGTCATTCTGGAAAGTTATAGGCTGAGTGCAAGACACGTACCCCAAGAAGATCGTTCATGGTGCTGATGTTCAATCCCCAATGCACCTGTCTGCAGGCAATGAACTTGCTCCCTTTGATCGGCACCCGTGCTAAAATAGCAGCTGGCCACGCTGGCTGCTGTTACCTGACTAGCGTGACCAATTTGGGGATAATTCCTCCCCAGCCAACAGTGCTCAGCATGTGTTGGTGCGCAATGACCTTGCTGCTTTACTTCCTGCTCGGGACAAATGCTGCTGAAGCTGAGCAACAGCAGTCCCCCCGCGAGGTCACCCAGTGTGCTGCGTGCGTCGAGGATTTGTCAACGGCACCTTCAAGTTTAACAGGCCAGGGGCCGGGCAAAGGCGGTGCAGCAGCCACCAGGAAGGTCAATGCTGTTCAATTGACAATGGCGGCTGCAGCAGCCTGCTTCATGGCAGCATGTGCGCGACCAGCTGCAAGATCAACCGTCACACCAGGACACAGAACATCGGACGGTCCGTGCTGCTCAGATGGCACTCGGGCCCTGCGATGTTGGGACGTGCGTGCGCACAGCTCTAGTTCGCCCACATGCCCGGCCTCCGCGCGCGGCCGCCGTTCTTCGTGAAGTGCCAAAATTTGGGCCAGGTGGCAGGAAGGTGAAGCTAGGGAACTCCCCGTTAGCCCGTTGGTTGGCATGTGGATGAACACCATGATACCGTACTTTCATGAATCATAGTTTCAGATATGGGGTGCTGAATTGTCATGACATGTGCGCACACTCAGTACTATAGGTAGACTACAAATGGTAGAAATTGCTGACGAGCTGCAATACTGAGGCCTCTGAGGAGCTTGGGAGAGCAGGCGGGTCGTGTTTGCAGGGAGTTGTATGCCCACACTCTTCTTTTGAAAGCTGCACCACGATGGCGAGTTATCTGATTGATTGCCCCAAGTGCCGGACGACTCTTCAGCTGCCGCCTGGAGCACAAAAAATACAGTAAGGAATGCCCCCAGCATCCAGGCTATGGTGTGCACTCAGTTCATGTCATTAGCTGGTGGCAGGATGTTCACTTGAACCCTCCGCTGCTTGTGGTGCATTGCAATCCCCCCGAATTATGCATTGTTTTGGCCACCTGTGTGCAGGTGTGTGGTTTGCAGCACCGTCATCAGCATTGCACCGGCCAAAAGTGCACAGCCCGCCGCAGGGGGGTACCCTGGGGCCAGCCCCAGTGGCGGGTTTGGCCCCAGCGGCGGGTTTGGTCCGCCTGCGCCATATGTGGGAGGTATGTTCAGTGCCCTGCTGAAGCATGGGTTGCACAGCTGTCTGAAAATAATTGGTGATGAATTGAGGCAGCCCGCAATCACTTTGAGACATGCCTTTCCAGCCAAGAACACCGCTTTTGCAACTAGTACACATCACCTCTCCTAAACGGTGTTCGCACGAGTTACACAAACATCTCTGCTGCAGTCCCCATCTTCGAATGCGCTTTCAAAATGTGAAGGCCATCTTCGGTGATGATCATTGCTGTTACATTGCCCTGTGGACGGGGGTAGATTTTGATTGGAGTGATCCGTCATGGATTGGAGTGATCCCTCATGACGGTTTCTCTTCCTTGCCAGGCCCCCCTCCATTCCCCCCTCAAGGCGGCTACCAGGGCCCCCCTCCCTTCTCAGGTGGCTTTCAGCCCCCGCCTGGGAGCTACGGCGCTGGCCCTCCTGGGGGTGCCTTTGTGCGCCCTGAGATCCCCGCGTCCAGCCTCCCCCCCCCAAACCCCAGCCAGTACACCCCGTCCATGCCCTCCTTCCATGGCAAGAAGCGCGCCGTGGTCTGTGGCATCTCGTACTTGAACCAGCGCTATCATCTCAAAGGTGAGCCCCTCCGCCCCGCTGCCCTGGGGCAACCTTTTGTTAAGAAAAGAAGCGCCAGCGCTGCCGGCGGTGTGGTGCCAGCCGGACGGCAGTCACAGGAGGTGGCGAGCTGGCCGCCAGGCTGTCTTGACATGCTGCTCACTTGCGCCACGTTCCTGGTCCCCTTGCCGCGTGCTGGCTCCCTTGCGCTGTCCTTAGTTGAGGCGGGGTTCTTCTTCTGACGGCGTGCTGCTGCGAGTGCAGGGTGCATCAACGACGCGCAGTGCATGAAGTACTTGCTGACCAACAAGCTGGGCTTCAAGGAGGAGCAGATCCTCATGCTCACAGGTGGGCCGCCAATGCACCAGAGTTGTCTTCCCCCTGGGCAACAAGACAAGTTTGGATAGCATGGCTTATCTTTTTCCTTCTGTTGACTCCTGAAGTCAGAGTCAACCGGCAGTGGGCTGGCACTGCTTTTTCCATTACTGTGGCAGGTACAGCCCAATTGCTTGGCGGGTCTTTCTACCCCCTGTTAGCCCGGGCAGCCCTCACTGAGGGGGCCGGCTGTCTTGTGCAGAGGAGGACCGCGACCCGCTGCGCATCCCCACCCGCTACAACATCATGTCCGCGCTCTACTGGCTCATCCAGGGGCAGCAAGCTGGAGACTCCCTCGTCTTCCACTACTCAGGTGAGGCGCCGAGGTCGACCCTGAAAACCCACGAAAGGCTGGCGTAGCCATTCGACCTGATCAGAGTACAGGGGATCTGTTGTGCAAGGAGCGCAAGCTTATGTACCCACCACCGCATTGGCTGTCCACTTCTGGCAACGTACTTTTGGATGGCTCCGCCAGCTTCTGTCAGGGGAAATGAAGTCCGGCATATTTCTCACCCAGTCGCAAGCCAGGTCTTGCCAAATCTGAGTGTTCGGAATACTGCGAAGCTTTGTACGACCTTGGAAACGATCCGCTCATCCGTGCTCATCATGCTTCTGCTTTGCTGTGGCAGGCCATGGGGGTCAACAACGGAACCGCCTGGGGGAGGAGGTACGCAGGCAACCGCGCTCTGCTCCGCCGCTGTGCCCCAGCACGGCGTCACAGACCTTGTGCCGGACGTGCAAGCGAGCGCAGAGTCACCTCCAGGTTCACTGCCTGCCTGCCGGACTGCCTTGCCTTGATTGTCCCCGCCGCCTGTGCCTGGCTGGCCTGCCGCTCACGCCTGGTGGCTGTGCGCCTGCTTGACAGGTGGACGGCTTCGACGAGACGATCTGCCCCGTGGACTTCGAGCGCAACGGCCAGATCGTGGACGACGAGCTGAACCGCGCGCTCGTGAACCCGCTGCTGCCGGGGGTGCGCCTGCACGCGGTCGTGGACGCGTGCCACTCGGGGACCATCCTGGACCTGCCCTTCCTCGCGCAGGTGCGCACCAGAACGGGGTCCGGTCTCGGTCGGTAGTGACTGGGTCAGTCCTGAGAGCTGAATTCTCCGCTGACACAGGGGAGAATTTCCGTATGTGCCCTTTTCCATGTAGTAATGATGTGGGTGTCGTTCGTACGGGTTCAGCTCGTGCAGAACCAAACCGTGGTGGAGGTATCTTGCTCTGACGATCTGTCGGTGTGGAGTGTGTGACATACGAGGACAAGACTGATACGGCATGTAAGACAGGAATGGCAGGCCCGCAAGATTACACATCTGAGCCTCCCTGCCGCGCAGATCAACCAGTACAACCAGGTGGCGTGGGAGGACCAGCGCATGGGGCGCACGTACAAGGGCACCGCCGGCGGCGAGGCCATCAGCTTCAGCGGCTGCGAGGACGCGCAGACCTCCGCCGACACCGCGGTGAGCGCCGCTGCAGGCGACAACCCGTTCAGTAGGCTGTCGTACACGATTTTCTTGAGTACCCCAATGCGACTGGCCTCCATTGCCTGGGGTTCCGAAATTCAGCCAACCTTGCTCGAAGAGTTCGTAGAATGTAGCAGGAGTCGAAGCTACCCTGGATCCTGTTTGACCTCATCCTTTCAAAGCCGATTGTCAGCCCCGGTTCAATATGGTTCGAGATCGTTCAATATGGTTGGAGATCCGGAAGTATGATTGCAAGCCCCTCTGCCCCGGACGAAGGTCACAGGCTACCAGGTTGGGCAGCTTCTGTTCCCACAGGAACCGTTCGGCTGGTAAAGTCGCCCTCGCAACGCTACTCAGTGACTGGGCACCTTTGGCAGGAATTGTGGCTTCCAGTGCGACAAATTGTTCCGTTACCGCTGGGGTGTCGCACGCCTGCTGTCGCCTGCCGTTGTCTGCAGCCCCCTGAGCGGCCCCTCGTGCTTGCGTGCGCAGGCGTTCAGCGGCACAGTGTCGACGGGGGCGATGACGTACTCGTTCATCCAGGCCATCGAGCGCAACCAGGCGCAAACGTACGGCTCCCTTCTGGCGGCGATGCGGCAAGCCATCCGCGACGCCAATGCGTCACTAGGGGCGGGGGGGGGTATCCCCGCTTTGACGGGGGGCGGCCTGCTGGGCAGCCTGCTGGGCAGCGTGTTCGGGGCGAGCAGTGGGGGGGGGCTCACGCAGATCCCGCAGCTCTCCAGCGACCGCATGTTCGACCTCAACCGGCCGTTCTCCATATAGGGCCGCGGACGGCAGCGCCTCTTTCAAAGTGAGGCTCCTCACGGAAAGCCCCGGGGGTGGGCACGCAAGAAAGCTGCACTGTTTGTAGTCAGCGTTGTTGGAATCTGCCCTTGCTTTTTAGTGCGGCTCCTTTGAGGAGCCACGGTTCTTCGGGAAGAATAGAACCAACAACAAAGAGTTTGAGCAAGTTTTTCCGTTTTGAAGACTCCAAGAAAGGCTTCACTTGATGAACCGTTGTACAGGTAGGAGATGATGAAGAACGCTCGCTTGGACGCCCAGACATGTGCGTCAAAAGGGCATGCGTGGCGCACACCATGTACTTGTCTTGGTAGCTGGGGCACGAGCATTCAGAACCCAATTCGTGACCCTGGCCAAGGTGCCGCTCACAAGTCGACACACTGCAGAATCCGGTTAAGGCACCAGCGTGCACGCATGGCCACATGCACCCGAACACTTACTCGCACAATGCATCCTTAACTCAAATCAAGGGCCGGTCAGAACATAATGCGTCCATAATCAAGTGTTGCTTACACGAAACGACTACGGTCTAATTTGCGACCTGCATATGAACGGGTGTGCTCGTAGAGCTGTCGGAACCATACATGCATTCAGTAGATTTCCAAAGTAGCATGTTATGCCGCCGCGCTTCACTGTTCTTGATGCATCAGTGAAATGCTGATATGCAAATTGCCAAAATGCGGTTTGACGGTAAAGAACCAGGTGTAAGACGTGGATCTGCAAGCGACAATTGCATCGTGCCTGCCGGATAGCGTGATATGAAGTCGAGCTTCTTTCCTGATTGAGGTGGTGATATCCTAAATGGTGGCTGTTCGTCCAACCTCGGCTTAGCACAAGCCAACTGGACTCTAGCGCCCATAGCCTTGGCTCGGGGCTTCAGTGTTACACACTTGCTTAGCTAATACAATGAGCATGCTGAACTATACGAGCAGAGTCGCAAAATGAGCGTCACGTTGCCGCCGCCTGCATCGAATCGTCTGCTAAGAGACCATCTTACAATTGTTCGCAGGCGGCCACATCTACTGCGGCTGAGAGGGTCCTGCCACAGCGGCGATTGGCGCCCGGCGGCGGCGATAGCGCACCTGGCCCTCGGCTTTCTGGATGAGGACACCGGCAACAGCCGCGGAGCCCAAGATGAGAACCCCAATGATTACTGCCCCCACGATGATGATTGTCGTCTTGCCGGTACTCCCACTAGCGCTGACCGTTCCCTTTCCGGTTCCGTTGTCGGTCGTCGGAAGCGCACCGCCCGGGGCCAGTGTGACGTTCGGGGCCGTTCCGTTGGGTGGCCTTGGCGCGGGCGGCGAGGAGGGTGAGCCGGTCGCTCCAGGCGCCGGGGTGGGCGTGGCGGAGTCCGGCGTCGGCCCAGCGGTCAGCGGAACGTCCGCAACGTGGAGTACATACACCCCGTTCTGGTGGGTGGCGCTCGACAGGGCGACCATAGCGGTACGCGCGGCAGGGTCGTGCTGGACCGACCGGTTGGCGGCAACCAGGGACCACGTGCAGCCCGCAAAGGCGGACGGGCCGGCGGGGGGCATCTGCGGGGAGCAGTCGGGGCCGACCTCGAAGATGTCCACCACGTACTGCGCTTGGTAGCCGGCGGCTATGTCGAGAACCCGGGTTTGGGAGCTTGCTTGAAGTGCGGGAACGCCGCTGAACAGCAGCGCTCCTGAGCCCGGGAAATAGGGGTTGTTGGAAGGTCCCTGGGTCAGGTAAAGAGCGGCGGCGGAAATCAAGGCGGGAGGTAACAGGCCGTCCGGAATTGGCACCTGGGCAGCCGTTGGGTAATTTGCCACGTACCCGGTTATCGCCAACAAACCGGAGGCCGCACAGGAGAATGAGACGGCGCCGCTCTGCGCAGCGAGCGTGCTGTTCATCGCAGGGAGCACGGTGACCGCCGTGCTCGTCACGGGGGGTAACGGATCCGGCACCAGCGGAACGGAACTGGAGTTTGCCAGGTACAGGACGTAAACACCGTTCCATAACCCGCGGGCGGGTGAGAAAGTGGCGGTCTGCGGAGCAACCGCAAGCGCGACGGGGATCCCCCTCGCGGCAACCACCCATGTGCATGCCCCGTAAGCTTCTGACGTCAGCGGAGGTGAAGTGATCGTACAGTTCGCCACCCGGTAGAAGTCGACAACGTGTACGGTTCCGCTCCAAGGGGGCGGAACGCCGCTGAAGGTGAGCCCCCCAGAGGCCGGTTGATATGCCCCAGCCAAACCCTGGGTGAAGAAAGCCGCCGCGGCGGCCATCGGGGCGGAGCCGGACACCGGAAGGCTGGACGGCGGAACGGGCTGAGCGCCGCCCGCGTAAGAAACCGCCATGAGCGTGATAGGGTCGTGGGGCGACCCGCCGCCAGCATTTGTTCCCGCCGTGGTCGCCGATACGCTCAGACTCCCTGTGGTGGCAGCGATTGTGGGCTGCTGGTCCCAGCTGGGATTGAAAACTGTGACGGAAACGGAAGTCACGGGGAGCGGAGCCGGAATGGTGTGTAGGACGTAGACCGCGTTCCAGACGGTGGCGGCCGCGGTCGCGGTGGACGCAGCCGCGTCGTACGGTGCGGACAGGTTGGTGGAGACAGGCGTCCACACGCACGTGGTGTAGCTGGTCGTAACCAGAGGCGGCATCGTCCAGATATCGCAGCCGTTGGCTTGGTACACGTCAACGGCGTAGATGAGCCGGGGGGGCGGGGCGCTGAGGCCGGTGAAGATGAGGCTCCCGGACGAGGGCTCGTACGGAGCTGCGACGGAAAGAGCCAGGGTCAATGAGCATTGATGAGGGTTCGACATCCACTGCAACTTTCGGTGAGGCTGAGGTCGTTTGTGATATCTTCTTACACGTGCCTCACTCAAGATCTTGTCTGAATTTGACCCTTCAATCTGCTTTGAAACATGGGACCGAGTTTTGGAGTTTGTGCATCAGCTCGCAGTAGAAGCGAGTACATTTGCTTGCTTTCAGGTAAGTTCTTTCTTACAGTAATCCATATACAAGCGTCGACGAGACAAACCTGATTCGTCACCGGAAAGGACTAAGCCATCCGGTAAGATTTGCTCTCGTATATCAGTTTGTAAACCTCGCCCTAGATGCATGAGGTTCTTGAATACTCGGAAAGAGCATATCTTAGTTAAGCACTCTATTTGACTTACCCTCTGTTGGTGCTCGGTAAGGATCAAAATTTGCAACCTTTTGAAGGATCATTCAGGTTGCGTGAATGCTCTTGAGCTCTTTGTCAAAAAAACAGTCGTTTGAAGGCTGTAGCTCTGCTCATACCCGAACCTTTCAGAACCAAAGCTCTTCTCCCTGAACTGCAACGCCTCGGACGAGTTGAACAAAAGGGCCGAACTCATTTTGCGCGGTGCTTACCTAGATCCTGCTCAAAGAAGAGCGCCGCGGTCTTCAGCGTCGACGGCGGAGCCCCGGGGACGAGGTCCAGCCCGTCCTCGTACGCCACACAGTAAGCACTGACGTCACCCGCACCAGACACGTCCGCAACAAACGCAAACGCCCCGGCGCTTGCTTGCACCCTAGGCGTGGAACTGGGCGACGCCGTCACCGCAGCGCCCGCGTAGGTGGTCGCCGAGAACGTTGTAGCGTTTCCAGTTGTTGACACCGAGGGGTCCTGGGCGTATACGCGCGCCAGCGCGAGCGGGGTATATGCTGCGACATCAAGCCACCAGCGCAGCGGCACCATGGGGCGGCCGCAGTGCAGCGCGAGCGCGCGCAGGAGCACGTCGGCTGCGCCGCGGAAGCAGGCATAGCTGTCGCACGCGGCCGCGCCTGCGCCAGCGCAGGGCGACGTGGCGAGCCCGTGGAGCGCGACTAGCTGGAGCTTGCTCAGGAAGGTGGTGAGCGCGGTTTGAACCGCGGGCGCGGTTTCGGCGACGGTCGCCGAGAGCGGATTGGGGTTCGGGGAGACGACCAGGGAAAGGTCGGCCTCGTCGGCTACCTGGAGGAGTGACGTCAGCGCGCATGCGTGGAGGTTGGCAATGGTGGCGCCGGTGCTGCTCGTCACGCCTGACGTCAGGGAAAGAGGACATGGCGTCAGCGAGGGACTTCAAGTCCGGGCGAGGAAGAGCAGCCAGTAAACGATCGAAACGGCGTGCTTTTGTGACTCTTTCTGCTTGCATGCTCATTTCTGGGCTGCTTGTCTCTAACAACGAAAGCGAGATCGTAACCGGTTTTGACCAGCGGCCAGAAGATGGTTAAATGTCTATCTTATGCGAAGGAAATATGTGACTGTCCCGACTTGTGGGGAAAGTTGATGGTCATGTTGTAAACACGTTAACTTAATTTGACAGGCTACCCCATCTCGAGGGCCGCTCAATTGGTCAATATGGAGACGCCTTTGCCTTATGGTAAAGCAGAATCTTGCGCCGAGATAGTTTGGGACAACATGCAAAACCGAACCTGCTGCACCACGGCATCAATTTGTCGGAGTTAGAGAAGCGTGAAGCAGCAAAACGTCTGGTCACCGATACTCTCGGGTCGCTGCTCGAACGAGAAACCGGAACGAGATGCAGAGGTCCGCCGACCGGGGTGCTCACCCGGTGAGAAGGCGGGTGGGCTGAGGGGATCCAGGTGGCCGATCATCTTGAGGACGTCCGCTTTGTTGAGCATCATCTGCTGGTCCCCTTCTCCGCACGGCAGCGTCAGAGCGTCCGCGGGCGCGAAAGTGGCGCCCCAAGAGGCGGCCCACGACAGCACTGCCGCGTAGTCCGGGGTCTGGTAAGCCGCCGGCAGAAAAACGCTCTCGTAGCTCTCCTGCGCCGCCGTGTAGTTGACGCTGTCGAAGGAGAGCAGCCCGCGTCCCAAGGCGACGAGGTTCGATGTCGAGTCGGTGCTGAGCAGGCTCCGCCGCTTGGGTTTGCTTGTTGTCGAGGGGCTCGAGACATTGAACGGCTCGAAAGCGTACCTGAAGGTCGCGGAATAACGAATGAGGAAGTTTCAAAGCGACCGGCTTGGCGAGAAAAAGAGGGATTCAGATGCACCAATAAGCTAGTAGATCACCGGATGCAGGTCAAACAATTGTCGTTGAGAGATTGGAAACGTTCGAGGGTGCGAGTGAAGGTCAATATTTCGACGAAAATTGTTGTCAGTATTGCTTTGCAAAGTGCCGGTCATAGCAAGCGACCCTGCCCGTTGGATAATGAGCAATGAACCTGGTTGGCTCCTCGCTCACCGGAACCCTGGCGGCTGATCGCCAGGCACTGACGCCAGCGTTCCGGGGTTGCTGACGTAAGCCAAGAGAACAATCTGGCCCGCCGGTAGCACAAACTTGGCCTTGTTCTCGGTGGACATGGCCACGATGATCTGTTCCGTTCCGCCATTTAGGCTGTAGCGGAACTGGTACAGCAGGTAGCCCGGAAGGGCGTCGTCGCTGGGCACAAAATTAACGGCCTTCAATGTGTACTGCGTGCTGGCCGCCACGTCAGCAGCCTGCGAGGAAAGGACAAATGTGACTCGCAAGCGAAGCGCGGCCTAAGCTGACGAATGATGCTGTGATCGTTTCGAGTATGCTGGAATCTGTTCTCGGTTCCAACAGGATGGACATCCGCAGAGGTATATCTGCGGCCTCATGTGCTCCGAGTGCCTGCCCCACTTTGATCGGTACTGCAGAGCAAGTCAAGTCTCTTCTTAATCTGAAGAGAGGAGCGCTGGACCCTGCGCCTTAATCCTTGCCTTGTTTTGCTTACTGTTGGCGGTCTATCAGCTAACAAGAAGGGACATCAACAGCCAAGCATGGGAGAACAACCAGGAGGTCAGCGCGTTGGCCCTGTTCAACCTGTATAAACCTTAAGTGCTCCCAAGTTGGAATCATCTCCATAATTTGTACTATAGATTATCAAGCAAAACAAAAGTGAGCTCCGGACTAAAATAAATCCAAATACAAAGGCGAGCGACAGCACTCTGCCACGTTAAAATGGAGGAATCAGCCGTTCAAAAGGCAATTAAGACTTGGATCCGGAGACCCTTCTGAAGTCACCCACCTGCGAGCGCTGCAGGCTGACGCTTCCTCCCGATGGCACCCCCAAGACCTTCACCGACACAGTCGCGAAGCCGGCCGCGCCTACGCCCTCGGTGCTGACGCCCGCGCACGTCAGCTGGTACACGTGCCCGCCCAGTAAGCTGTTGGGCTTGACACGCAGCTTCCGCTTGCCGTCGTCATACCCCGGGGCCAGATCGTCGATGCCCCGGGGGTCGCTGTCTGACTTGATGGCCCAGGAATACGCGATGCTGTTCTTCTTCACACTCGTGTCGTCGTTGGCAGAGCACTGCAGCTGGAGTTGCGTGGATGGCAGCAGGCCGTCCAGTTTCGCGCTGCCCACTACTTTGACGTCCAGGCTGATCACTCCCGCGGCCTGGACCGTTATGGTGGCGCTCGCAGGCACCAAAGACCGGCCAGCCGTTAGCGGCTCGCGAGAAACCTGCAGGTTTGGCAAAGCTCCTAGGCGTAAGGTTTCCCTACACTTTGGCGACGGGAGATACAGACATGACTTCCTGAGGTTGCGGTATTGAAACAGGGTAGAAGAGGCCGCTATATTGAGGAGACAGTGCTTGCTTGTGAGCCGCTGGGACTCCAAGGTAGAAGCTTGTCTCGCGATCTACAGCTCGTACTCATAACTACTCAGACTTGATGTCCATCACCGCTCGAAGCAGTGACCAACGGTCAAACTGGTTCTGGTCCCACCGCTTAACAACTCCTCAAGCAGTAAATGAGTGCAGCTACCTACCTGCTGAGAGTTTTCATATAGGACGGGGTACAGGTCAATGTCCAACGAGTCAGGATTCTCTCCTCTTGTGCGTGAAACAAGTCACCACGAAGTAATCCTATCCGCAGCCTGCTGCCGATCCCCCTACCTGGACGGTGAAGCCGTACACCCCCTCGGGCAGCCCCCCCGCCGGGATGACCAGCTGCTGCCCGAAGTTGTTCCCCGCGTCGCTCTGAAACAGCGCCGCGGCCGCCTGCGCGGGCAGGCTCGCGTTGCAGGCCCACTGGTACGCGAACGGAAACGGAGTCCCGTTCTGGTCGACGGAACCGTCCGGATCGGCGGCGGAAGCGGCAAGGGTGAGGTTCTGGGTGGTGCCCAGAAGGCGGCTGCCGCCCGCGATGCTGACGGAGAGCGGGGACGGGGCCAGGCTGAGGACCACCTGCGCCGTGGAAGCCTGGCCAAGCACGCCGCCGTCCTTCATCGCACAAGATACCTAGAGGGGCACAGTATCAAAGGATTTAATAATGGGGATTAGCAATTCCTCCGGACACGAAGTACGGACGAAAAACCTGCTCCGACTGCAGGAACCAGGGAAGGTTATGAGAAGCTTCAGGCTTCACCTTGGTTCCAATCAGGCCGGGGAGTCGAGGCTTGAGCTGCAATAGTTCAGTACAATGGCAGCACCTCTCTGTGAAAATTGGCCTCTACAATTTACGCCAAAATCAGAAGAAAGCCCTTCGAAGCATCATCAGACTGGTGTCGGAAGCAAGGCAGTTCAGAAACCATTGCCGTCCTGTGAGGATGGTTGAAAGGGGGCAAGCAAGCGTCAGCCTCTCAGGCCGCACCTGGAACGTGTAGTCCTTCCCGAGCGCGAGCGCGCTCTCCGGCACTGTCAGCGTCTTGGACTGGAACGACGCCTGGTAGTTGGGCGGGTAACTAGACAGGTCCACCAGCGGGCCCGCCAGCTGCTGCCACTGGAACACCATCGGCAGGTCGGCGGAATCCGCCGGAACGCAGTTTCCGTTCACCCAAGCCAGCTTGGACGGAACGGCCGCGTTGGCCTGAATTTCGATGGTGTCGCCCCGGCTGGCGGTGCGCCGGTTTTCCGTTCCGGAGCCGACGATCGAGACGACCGGAACGGGTTTGGTCTGCTTGGTGGTCGTGACTTGGGCGGGGGCACTGGCGGTCCCCATGAAGTTCTGAACCACGAACGTGAAGGTGTAGCCAGTGCCGGGCTGGAGGTCGGTGGCGGACAGAGTGATGGCCGGGAACGAGCCCGCCGCGGTGAAGGCCGCCAGCTTGGCAGCCAGCGCCGCGGTCGCGTTGTCGGAGGGGCCCTTCACAAATGGAAATAAAGTCGAGGATGTCAGGTGAGGGGCAGCGAAGCCTCTCCGTGTTGCAATTTTTCAGCGCAAGGTCTAAGTTAAGATCATCAGAGGTTTAAGTCAAGATTTAACAAAGCTTGGCCAGGTTGAACCAGTCTAACCAAGTACGAACTAGGTCACCATACCGATTAGCTGCCGGAACCGCTGAACAGCTTTCAAACCTTCGCAGGTGTTCATTGCAGAGAGCGAGATCATGTCAACAAACAATGGTCCATGTTAAAGCCGGTTTCGCCCACCTGTACGAAGTAGCTGAACTGCAGGCCCCGGCCGCCGCTCCCGCTCGAGGCCGACGCGTCCAAAGTGACCGGGTCGCACACCCCGACCGACGTCGGGGCGGCCAGCACAGAAACGGGAACGGGCCCGGAATCCGGGCCGCTGATCGGAAGCGACCCGGACGCATTGTACGAGCTCTGGGCGGCGTTGCCAATGATGTTCAGTAGCAAAGTTACGCTGTCCGGGTTAGAGGACCCGGTAGGTAAAACCGTGGCGCCGCTGCCGAGCGTGAGGACCAGAGTCTTCCGGTCACGGAATCCGCAGGCAGGGACGGAACCAAGCTTGGGCAAGAGCGCCGGATCGAGCAGGGTCTGGCAGTTGGCTAGGGAGGAGCCTGCCGTTGAGCCCAGGTTGGTGTCTTGGTCAAAAGAGACCAAAATGGCGCCGAGGCTGTTGGCCATCTTGGCGGCAACGAGTTGGGGCGCGGCCGCGGGCGCGACGGCGACCGCGAAGCCGCCAGCGGGACCGACGGCTGCAAAGCGGAACACGAGAGGGCAGAGCATGAGTACACCTGTCTCTGCCTGGTTCTACAAGGTGCTGGAACGGGTTCAGGCACGAGACGTTTTTGGCATAAAACGTGGTCCACACAAATCTCAAAGCTTTCAAATTGGGCCGGACAAAAAATTCCTTCGGAGGCTTTGCCCTCTCATGCGTGTTGAAGTCGCAGCTCAAAATCAAAAGAGCAACTCGTTCCAGGTTTTGTTTACACATGACCGACCTTCGTGATGAGTCTTTGCATTTGGAGTTCGCACTCACCTGTTGGCCCATATGTGATGACGACCGTCACAGTGCCATAGGTCGCGGGCGTATACGTCACCAGCGCCTGGCAGCCGACTCCGAAGCTCGAGCATAACGTCAGCTGAAGCTGGACGGAACCACTGGGGACGGCGCTTGCGGGCAAAAAGTTAACAGTGGGGAGGGTGCTATTGATGTTCCCCGCCGCGTCCTTCGCGGTCACGGTGAAGGACGCGGCCGCGCCCGCGGTGCCGGCCGCGAGACCGGTGCCCGCGGCGGAGCTGAAGCGAGCAGAAATGGCCCCGGGGACCACGGAGATCTGCAAAAGAGGGTGGATTGAATTCAAGTCTCTAAGAAGGTTTGAAAAGACACGTCCAATGTAGATAATGAAAATTTGGAGCGGGGGAAAAACCGGAGCTGATTTTGCTATTTGTAAGAAAAAGGTAATCTGATCAAAAAGTGATTAGGCAGACCTCAATTTGTCACCGAGAAGGCTCATGGCGGTGGCCAAGAGTAGCCACGCAGCAGTTCTAGATAGAAGTGGATCAGTGAGGGTCGCTTAGCAAACTCCAGGCTCCGAGTGACTCAACCACATGGAACCCTCCGACCGAAAGGGAAAGTCAGAATAATGAAGTCAGGAGACCCTATCAACCGCGAATCTCCCTCACCTGGACTGGAGTGCCTGGCACCACAGCTGTGACGTCATCTGCGCTGCTGACCGTCGCCTGGTAAGCGCCCACAAGCGTCGCTGTGTAGGTGACGCGGAACTCGCTCGCCACGCTCGTTCCGGTCACCGTGTATTGAATGGAAGACGGGCCGGTAAAGTTGACAGCAAACGACTTGTCCCCGGTGTTGTAGGGGTTTCCGAAAGCGTCTCTGCACAATGCAGATCCGAGCGAAACTTTAGAACACTAGTTTGACTTGTTGCATCCAACGCCGACTCTTTAAGGTCGGTAGATATTGCACTGTGTGCAGAGCTGCTTTTCCATTCAAAATTCTCATGTCAAAGAAAGGTCAACCTTTTTCAAGCCCAACGTCAGAAGCTGATTGTACTTCGGAAATTCTTGCAGAGCAAATGGATCGGGAACTTTGTGATTCAGCAATGGACCAAAGAGCCAGCCTCCATATCGATCAATACGACTGTTGTCTCTCGCTCCTGAAAGTACTACAAGGTTGAGGAAAGCCGCCCGAAGCAAGAACATTAAAGCGAGGTCTCACCTCGCCACCACAACGAAGGACTGCTCGACCCCCGCCATGACCGTCGCGGCCGGCAGCGAGCCTGACTTCAGCGCGCACTGCCCGATGGCGAAGTATGAATTAGCGACCAGAACGGCCACGTCCCGCGCGCTGGTCGCCGTCAGGTTGCTCGAAACCGGGTCCCGCAACCAGACCGTCAGGTTATACGTTCCGGACACTGTTGTCGTCCAGCGCAGTTCGTACGTTCCGTCTTGATTATCAACCGAGGCTGCGGTTATTGTAAGCGGGCCCTTGAGTGTGGCCGTATATACGTCGCCCCCTCGCAGCGCGTTATACATCTGCGGATTCCCGCTTGCGTCATAAGACCTCACAACGATCACGATTTCCGTCCCTGCTGTGACCGGCGTCTGCGCGGAATACGCCTCCGCCCCGCCCGGTTTGAGCAACTTCGCAGCCGCGGCCGCGGTAGGCCCGGGCGCGACGCGCACCGCCAGCGGGCTGTTGAGCAGCGTAACGCTCGCGTCCGTGAAGTTCGTCAGCGTTACCGCTACCGGCTGCGCGACCTGAGTGGTGAAAGACACCAGGTAGCGCCCGTCTGCCAGCGGCGTGGGGATGATTATCCCGGCGTTGGGCACATTCACACCGAACGCGTCCCGGGGGCCCACGCTCTTGATGTCCAAACCCGCGGCATCCCGCGGCTGGATGTAAAACGTCACCGTTTGCCCAACGATCGCGTCGAGTGACGTCAGCTGCACCCCGTTCTCGTCTATGGCAACGCTGCGCGCGGCGGAAGGGCTCCCCGGAACGGCCAGGAGCGTAACCGTACTGTTGCCAACCTGAGTCCCGTCGTAAGTGACCACGATTTGGAGCCCCCCCGGGTTAGCCAATACTTGAGCGACTGTGGGGGTATAGGCCGCCCGGAAGACTCCCCCGCCCTGTCGTGTGATTGGACCGGTTAACGTAACCGTGGGGTCCGAAAAGGTGACGGAGAAAGTTTTGCCTGAGAGAAGGTCTCCGACGGTGTTGTTTGCGTCACGGGCCGTGATGAAAAAGCTGGCCTCCCGGTTGGACGCCGCGCCAGCCAGGTAACCGGACCCGGCAACCAGGCAGTTTGCCGGCGAGATGATCCCCGGGTTAACTGCAGCCGTGTAGGCCAACCCCGTTGTGGAATTCACAACAGCTTTCTTGCCAACTACGAGAGAGAGTCTGACCACCCCCGCCGCAACTGGGGTTAGCGTAACTGTGTACACAGACCTTACCGGGTCCTGGGCTATGGCGACAGGCAGCGAAATCACGCCTCCAGATGCGCTGGAGACGGAGGAAACCTGGGCGGTTTGTACATTAACCAGGTCGGGAGTGCCAACCGGGTTAAGGAACCGATCGACGAGTTGGACTGAGAACGTGCCCGGTTGGCCGGAGGTGAAAGCGACCGGGAGAGTCACCACCGTTAAGTCGGGCGCGGGCGCGGCCGCCTGGACGGACACGCTGGTACTGTAGAACGAGGTTCCGGCCAGGTTGGCGTTCAGCTGGTACGTTCCGGCGGAGACCACCACGGGCGAGGCAGTGTAAGTACCGTCCCGGTTGTCGGTGACGTTGGCCCTGATTGCGCCCGCCGCGACTGACGTCAGCGTGACGGAGACGCTGAGCCCGCCCGCCCAGAGCTGATTCAGGGCCGAGTCTCTGGCGGTCAGGAGCAACGAAGCGGGGGTCCCGGCGACCAACCCCGCCAGCGCTTCCCCGCTAACCTGAAAGTTGGTCACGTTAACCGGCCCGGGAACCGTGGTCAGGGGCAGGTTGGCCGCCACGGTGTCCATCCCGGCGGCCGTTTTCAGCGTCACGGTCAACCCGCCCTTGGCTTTCCCGGCGGAAACACAGGGGCAGCTGAAGGAATACAGGCCGGAACCGATTGGGCTCATCGCCCCCGAGCAGGCGTTGCTCCCGGTGATGCTCACGTAGAAGTTGTCGCCGGAAGAGGTCTGGGGGTTCCCCTGATCGTCGTAGGCTTGCACCGTTACAGCGTGCGAGCCGCCCGCGGTACAGTTTGCCGCGGAGGAGGGGAGGAGCTTGGAGGCCGCGCTCGAAGTGGCGCCCGGACGGACGGTGACGGAGTAAGGGCCGCCGCCAATGGGGTCCTGGCCACGCTTAATGGTGATCTGCGAGGGGGGAGTCCGACACAAGTCAGGTGCGTTAACAGGAGAATGAAGGGACCGAAGGCGTCGAGAGTCAGTGGGGATTCGGGTCGTGAGCTCCAATCTGCAAAAAGAAGGGTGGAGTGTTTGAGGTAGCATGTGCACAGAGCCGCGGATCTTTGTGTTGAGTTTCAAATTTAGTGATGTGGTGATTATGTCCAGGCCAGACTGTAGACAACTGTTCTGCTTCAATGGTGCCCGCTGCTGCCTCTTCTGAGCAGCAGGTCGGAAATCAAACAGAAGGAAAGCATCTACATCTGTAAAAAGCATTCATGGCAATCAGGAAATCCAGAACCATTTGACGAAGCTGCTATATGAAGCAATCCTTAAACGGCTAAACTACTCTTGTACGAACTCGGACCTCGATCCTTTGACAGACCTGACAACTATCGCTTCAAGAGGACTTGGTAGTTACCAAGAAAACGAGATATAGATAAGCCTGGCACGCGTGTTGCTTACCTGGTAGACCCCGGCCTTTGCGGGCGTGTAAGCGACCTCGTAATGGTCCTTCACAAAGCTGACGGAGTCCGGGCGGAGGAACGCGTTCGCGGCCGCGTTTTGCAATGTGACGGAGAAAGTCGCGGTGCCGGAAGTGACGGGATTCCCGTACGAGTCCCGGGCATACACCAAGATCTTTGACGAGACTCCGGCCGGCACGGAATACACTCCCAGAAGCTCCGTGCCCACGAGAGCGGCAGAGCAAGACTTGGTGTCAATCTCGCCTGCGAGGAAGGGGACTGGAGATCACAAAGGGCCGGGTCTGGAAGAAACAGGGTGCCGGACGAGTGTACAAGAAACAAAGGCTCTGCGGCAGTGCAAGAACCGAGGGACAGGCGTCTAGAAAGTTCCAGCTGAAACTCGGTCAAGATAGAAGCTCAAATAAGCGCAGAAAGAGTATAACCAGGAGTCAAACGCTCACCCATAAAAGGAGCACGTTCAAGAAGCTTCCATCCATACCTTGCTGATCATCCAACCAGCGCAAAGGACAGCTGTAAAATCTCGTAACCATGCGTGCGTGCATTCCTCCGCTGAATAGAGCGGACAATACAACGTGAAGCCTCCATTTTCTGACTGCACTAACCGAGGCGATCTTACCTGCGTTGACTGTGAGGTTCGGAAACCTGAGCATCTTCCCTCCCACAAAGACGTCCAGATACGCGGGGCCGCTCTGCAGAGGCACGTAGCCGCCTACGTAGCCTGCTTGGCCCTCCGTGAGGACGACCGTCATGTTGACGGGAACGGTGGCGGCCGTCCAGCTGGACGTCACCTGGCCTGTGACGTTGGCAGCCACCAGATCGTTCTTGGAAGTGATGCGATTCCCGCCTGCAAGACCGCGGCTCAGGCGTCAGTGTTCCCGGAGCGAAATGAAAGTCTAGGAACGGCTGAATTGACGTGTAGTTTTTCTGACGTATACAGTATACAGTAGCGTACAGCAGTATTACAACGTTGACGACACGAGATCCTCCAATGTGATCTTCCAAGAGAGCTCACCTGCATCGCTCAGGATGACCGAGAAGGAGGCCTTCACGCCCGCCGACGCCTGCGTGACGCCCAGCCCGCGCAGCACCGTCTGGGCCGGGAAAGCAGGTCCTTGCACCACGTTGATCGAATACACGTTGCTCACGCCGCCCACGTAGCTGCTGACGTCACCCCCGTTGGACCAGAGCACTTGCAGGCTGTAAGCGCCCATCTGCAGCGGGGCGAAGCTGGCCATGTAGACGTAACCCGCCGCCGATGCTGACGCGATTTTGGACGCCGTCAGGGCAAACGTCGATCCGTCCGGGCGGCTCCCGGCAACGGAAAAGGCGTCGGTTGACGGGATGACGTAGTCCTGGGGGTTGAAGTTAGTGTCCAGGGGGGAGATCTGGACGGTTACAAAGTCGGGTACGCGCTTCACCGGAGCGTTGGGCAGGATGTTAACCCGGGTCGAACTGGGGTCGGTTACCGCGGACGCCACGGTTATGTTGAACCCGGCAGCGTTCTGGCTGAGCGGCTGGCCGTTGATGGTGATAACCACGGTGAAGACCCCGGTTACCAGCGGCGTGAACCGAGCCAAATATTGTCCGTTCCGGTTGTCGGTGAAGGCAATAACCGGGTTTGTTCCCGTCATGGTGTTTGGGGTTACTGTGGCCAGGACCGTCGTTCCCTCTCCGTTGGGTAGAGCAAGTCCGTTCCGGTCAATCAAAGTGATGTTGAGGCCAGCCGGCTGTCCCGCCTTTATAACGGAGTTGATTCCGTCCCCGGTCAATATGCTCTCATTGGCGTCAGCGGAACCCACCCCCTGCCGGATCGTCGCGTCATACGCCCCGACAATCTGGCCGTCAAAAGTGACGGTGATCCGCTGCGCGCCGCTCTGTGTGGCGCTGTAGGCGACCACGCATCTGCCTACGTCCGCCTGAATGTCGCCCATATTGACCAACTTCGGGCTCGAGAATGAAACTCCGAAGCGCTGACACGTGGCGGCCTTTGGGCTCGTACCCTGTGCCGGATCTATGACCAGGTTGCCGTTGGAGTCCATGGGCAGGAGCGTGATGCTCGCGTTGGCGCAGGATGACGTCCCTCCACTCGCGCACACGAGCGCGCCGCGCAGACCGGGGCCGGTGGCAACGCACGCGGCCGCGGCCGGCTCTCCCGGGAGAACGACGCCCGAGTATGGGCTCCCCTTGAGAGTTGAAACCGGGCTGCTACCAATCTTGAGGGAGCTAAGCAGGTTACCCGATTTGAGCGGCCGGAAGGGGACCACGATTTGGCCCGGCGCTCCCTCCCGGGGTGCGGAAACGGTGACGGCCGAAACGCCCGTCAGCGTTACGAAGCTGCTGGACGTCCCGGACATGACCTGGAAGCTTGCCACTAGGGTTTGCACGAGCGCGCTCACGTTGGTGCTTGTCGGGTTGCCGAACTGATCGCGCGCCTGGACGGTTAACTGCGCATCCGTGCCAGCGACCACGCTAAGCGCGCCGATTCCTGGGCCGGTCGCCGTGAAGGCGCCCGGGGCGTCTTGGCCCGGTGGCACAACCTGGTTAAGAAGCGTGTACCCGCTGACCGGTTGAACCACCACGTTGTTGATCCTGGCGGTTATGTTATACGGCCCCGCCTGGAGAGTTGTCAGTACCAGGGTGTAGGTTCCGTCGTAGTTGTTAGTCACGTTGGAGAACCGGGCGCCAACGAAAAGCAGCCCCGCTGCCTCAGGGGCCCTCGATTGCCCGGTAGAAGTGTCCCGGAGCATGGCCATGATGCTCGCGGCCGCCGTTTGCCCAACGCCGGCCGCGGCCGGCATGGTCGTCACCGCGTCCGCCGTAACCGCGTAAAAGGTTCCCGGTACGTACTGCCCGTTGTTTCCGTACGCGTCCCTTGTGGTCAGCAGGAAGGATGACGTCAGCCCCACGCTGGACTCGCCGTTGCTGACTTGGGTTAAGACGGAGGAGGAAGGGTTGACCGCCCCCGAAGTGACGGTGAAGAGGAATGGGCTTCCGGAGATCGGCGCAGCGCCACCCGCGCCGGTCATGAGAGTGACGGAAAGGGAGAAGGTCAAAGGAACGGTGCCGTTCATGGACTTGGTCGCCGAGAACGAGATGTTGTATGTGCCTGCAAGAGTTGGAGGAACAATTTTTTCGCGGTTGGTAGCGGGCAGGCCCTTCTTGGGCAGCAGTTCTGTGCAAGACCATTTTCTCATCCACCGATTCCAGCCTGCCATATCTCTGGATCAGGAAAAGTTTTTTATCTCTACAATTGCAAACTTTTGGCAACTGAAAAGAAAGCCAGGACGGTACTTTTTGAAGGACGAGTTTGGCAGAAAAATATCCTTTGAAAGCACTTTTTAAAAGCACTGTTTAGAAGCCAACTTTTATTCCCCGAGTACTTTAACCATTCTTTTGCCAGCAAGATAAATTGGCATCTTCTGAACTGCCGAGATAAAAAACGACTAGGACTGGAAGCACACAAGCAAGTGCAAAAATCAAACGTGTCATCCAGGCTGATAGTTTACACGTTTCGTTATACAGTGAGACCTACTCCTGAGGAACCATCGCCTGCTAAGACCTCAACTGGCACCAGAGGCAATTAAGTTCCTTGTGGCAACTAACAATTGAGATCCTTCAAAGAATCCTTATAATTTTACTCGGCCGCCACTTTATGGATTAGCTGCAAGTACTAGTTTCACGAGAAATACATTAGAGTCCACAAGCTGGACCGCTGCTCACCGTCCCCATTATCAACGGTGCTCCCCAGCGCGGCACCAGTCGGAACCAGGGCGTCATTCTCCATCACCGTTGATGGTCCAAACGCGGCCGCAAACTTATCAACCACTTTCTGCTTCCCGCTGCTCCCGTCCACTTGGGAGTACCCGAACATATCGACGGCACGGATGACAATCTGCCCTGTCTGCCCCGCTGTGACGCTCGCAACTGTTCCGCTGCTCAGCGGGACGGAAGAGCCGGCCAGCCGCGCATACGTATTAGCTGCGCTTGTATAAGCGGGCTTCACAGTCAGCACGAATGGCGTGCCGCTTCCAATAGCAACTCCCCCGACTTTCACCCATAACTTGTACGTGCCCGCGGCGGTCACCGTATAGCTGCCCACCAACGTCCCGTCAGCGTTGCTCGACACGTTTCCAACAGTCGTGAAGCCCTTCGCATCGCTTATGAGCTGGACAATGAAACCGCTCGCTTGCCCCTCGACGGGGTTGCCATACAGGTCGGAAGTCAGAATGGTGAAATTTGCGGCCACGCCCGCGCGCGCTTGGGTCAGCCCGGGGCCGCTCGCGCTGCTTGCAAGCGCGCTTTGCGCGGCGGGCAGAACGGAAACGGAGACCGCCCCGACAGAAATGCTGGCCGCGCCCTGAGCCGCGACGACGTGCACTGTATAAGTATCCGCCACCGTCAGGTTATACTTCACCCGCGAGGCCGCGTCGCACGGCCAAACCGCGCCGGCGCCAGTCGCGCCCGTGAACGTAGCAGTACAAGACGCGCCCGCCGCGGCCGCGTTCCCGAAGGCGTCGAGCAGGCTGAGCTGTAGATATGCTTCCGAACCCGCGGTGGACTGGAAAGTGCTTCCTTGGACGCTGCTCTTGGTTGCACTCATCGCCCCGGGGAGTATCGTTACCGTTGCTTTGGGCGTGGCGATAGGCACCCCCCCCAGTTGAACGGTCAATTCGTACGGTCCGGCGGTCGTCAGGTTCGTGGATATTTGGTAGACATTGTCGGTTAAGACCGCGGGGTTAAACGTCCGGTGGCCTGACGTGACGTCAGCAATCAGGAGCACGAACACGTCATTTGCGGGGTCGTAACCTGAGCCGTAAGCCACCGGGTTTCCATACACGTCAGCTGGGGCGATCTTCGCCACGAGGGCAGACCCCGCGGCCGCCTTCGCCACGAATGGCACGGCAAGTGTCGTGTTGGCGGCCGCGGTCGCGGCGGGGGTTACGTTCAGCGCATGCCCCGAGACCGCGCTAACCGGGATGGTTTTGTTGTAAAAGAGACGCGCTGTGTAGGGCCCAGCCTTTGTGGCAGTATACGAGGCACTGTAGGTTCCGTCGAGGTTGTCGATGACCGCGGTGGTTACGGACGAATTGGGCGTCAGGGAAAGGGAGAACTGCGCGCCGCCCACGACCAGAGAAAGGCCGTTCTTGTCCTTTGCATAGATGACGAAGCTCCCTGGGACGCCGGCAATGCTTCCTCCGAGGCCCTTGCCGGAAGCGGTAGTGGCGGCTGGGTCGAGAACTAGAAGGGCGTTCTTGTTTAGAATGGTCAGGAACAGGGGGCTGGGGGCGGCGGTCCCGCTTCCGACTGGCACCCCGTTCAGCGAAATCTTCAGCTGGTATACCCCGGGGGAAGAAAACGAGTAGGTGACGGTGTATGTGCCGTCGGCGTGGTCGGTGACGTAAGCGCTGCACGTGGCGGCGGTGCACGTGCCGTTGACGATGCGCACTGTGAAGGGGTCCCCCCCGCTCGTGACTGCGCCGCCGAACGAGTTGCTGCAAAAAGCGCCAAAATAAGTTTAGAATGGGAACCGCAAGATGGTACATCGCAATGTGAACTTCAGGAAAAAACAGCTTTGGAAAGTTGAGACTCTCAAGGCGGTGATCGAGATTCATTGATGAGCGAAAATCAAATTATGGTCTTTGCCTGCGGAAGTTCGGAAAACTGCTACTTGATTCAGAGCGTGCGAGCGTGGCTCCTTTGTCTTGGAGAAAGTGTAGACTTGAGAGTCGCTGCGTGGTACGCACTGATTCAGATTGGAGGCCATCTTTTCAACAATTTTCTCAAAAACAGGTATGTATACTGCGAGACTACCTCCAAGCAATACGAAGGGACTTAAAACAACGACAGATTTTACCTTCCTGAAGGAGATGCAAAATCTCCAACCTCTATCTCAGGAAAGTAGGAAGCAAGAATCCTTCTTTGCACCCCCAAAACGTTCAAAGAGCGCACCAACGAACTAGTTCTGTTTGAAACTTACACGGCGGTGATTTTGATGCTGCTCTTCGTCCCCTGCACGCTCCCGGTGATGCCTGGCCCGCCCAGGAGAGACAGGCTGGCATTTGCCGGGATTCTGGCCGGGGAAGGGGACGGGGAGGGCGAGGCGGAAGGCGACGCCGAGGGGGAGGGGGAAGGAGACGCGCTCGGGGAAGGCACCGCAGAAGTGGAGGGGGACGGAGAAAGAGAGGGGGACGGAGAGAGGGAGGCTTGCGCCGACTGTGATGGAGAAGGCGAGGGGGAGGGCTTTGCTGACGTGGACGGCGATGCTGACGTGGATGGCGAGGGCTGTGCTGACGTGGACGGCGATGCTGACGTGGATGGCGAGGGCTGTGCTGACGTGGAAGGGGATGGAGAGGGAGAGGACGAGGGCTGCGTGGAGAGTGAGGGGCTTGAACTTGGAGAAAGCGATGCGGAGGGTGAAGGCGAGAGAGAGATCGAAGGTGAGGGAGACAGGGAGGTCGACGGCGATGGTGAATTTGAAGTAGAGGGGGACGCAGATTGACTGGGAGAAGGACTGGTTGACGGTTTGGCAGAGAGCAAAGGGGAGGGAGAAGTCGACGGGAAAGGAGACGTCGATTGCGAAGGCTTGGGCGAAGGAGATGCGGAAGGGGAGGGGGATGAAGATGGGAAAGCGGATAGAGAGGGAGACGGGGAGGCGGAAGCAGAGGGGGAGGCGGAGGATGAACTAGAAGGGGAGGGAGATGAAGAAGGGGCAGGAGAACTAGAGGGGGAAGGAGAAGCAGACGGGGTGGCAGAGCTTGAGGGGGAAGGCGACTTCGAGGGGGCTGCAGAAGTAGATGGGGAGGGCGACGCGGAGGGTGCGGCGGAAGTCGACGGAGACGGTGAACTAGAGGGGGCGGCAGAGCTTGAAGGGGATGGTGAGGCGGAGGGCGCAGGCGAACTAGAGGGGGCGGCAGAGCTTGAAGGAGACGGGGAGGCGGAGGGCGCAGGCGAACTAGAGGGGGAGGGCGACGGGGCCGCCGAGACGGACGGTGACGGTAACGGTGACGGCGACGGAGATGGCGACGGGGATGGGGCAGGAAGGGGCATGATGGTCGCCGCGAACGGGCTTCCCGTCACTGGATGGCCGGCGATTGTGACGGTTGTGCTGAGAGTGCCTCCTTTGGAGACGGAGTAGGTGATCGCGTACTGGCCGGCGGTGTAGTTGAAAGCGGGCCCCGTAAAGGGGACCGTTTCGATCTGCTGGTCGGCGGTGGTGAGAGAGAGAGCTACCGACAGCTGGTCGTCTGACGGAAGGCCGCTGGACCGAAGGTTTCCGTACCTGACGAGCGGATTCAAAAAGTGAATTCCAAGAAAACATGCACTGTATTCTGTCTGATGTGTGGCAGCCCACAAGTCCAGTGAAAAGGGAGTAAAGTGCATTTTTGACTTGTAGGCTCAGAGACATCTTCTTTGCAAAGGTAGCGCAGAAAACGCAAATCACTCACGGGATTTGAAACCAAGAGGCCTGGTCGAAGGATACGTTCGGACTAGAAGAAATTCAACATTGTCCAGATCTCACCGTCGCCAGCCCTTTCCAAAATACTACCTAACCACTATAGGTGAGGGAATCCGACAATTATAGAAGTAACTTCACGTTAAGTCGCGGCAAAGGAGCCAGATTGGACCACCGTTTTAAAACGGTGCAACATCACCTTTCCCGTCCCTGCGAGTCCTGCTTTCCCCTGCAGCGAACATGGTTAAAGAAAAAGGATACAAGCGTCATAATCAAGCCGAGTGCACACAGAGTCAAGACCGGATTCTCAGCCGATGCTCACGTGTCATACACCGTCAGGTACAAGCTCCGCGCGTTGAGGGCCATGCCGTCTTGGAGCCCGGTGCCCCTGACCGTCGACGTCACCGACGCCGCAAACCCGGGGGTTATCACCAGGTTACCGAGGGCATCCACCCCTGGCACGCTTTCCATACGCAGTGCGAGGTGGATACCGTATTGACCCGCAACGGTCCCCCGGTATGAGAATGTGAACAGGCCGGCTTGGGCGCCAGATTTAACGGTCATATCGGAGCCGAGGACCAGTTTCTGGGCGTTGTCGGGAAGCAGGCCTAAGTAGCTTGTGTTGAAGAGAGAGGCGTCGCCAGGTGCGGCGTTGCCGTAGGCGTCCCTGAAAAGTGGATCTCATCCATTTTCCCTTCCGCAAAGCTGGGAAACACGAGGTACTTTTGGCCACTTACATAGCTGAGTGCTGCTTAATGCTTAAGGTTTTGTACTGCCCACGTTGAAGTATTTGAGGAATGCTAAGTGATGATATCTACTTTGATTTGAATTTTTCCAAGCTTTCTTCTCACGCCTTTGATTGGCGGGCAACTCAAGGAACTTACGGAAGGACCCCAGCACAAGATTCTTTTTGCGGACGATTTGAGCACGCGCAGAGATTTTGGGAATTAGCATGGCCGGATTAAGCTGCTCGGAAGTTGATCATTTGACAATGACTAGACTCGGACTGTCAATCAAATTGAAATGTCGAGTCTGGTCATCAGCCTCGTTTGCAACGAGAATTTCTCAAGGAGGAGTCCAGGTCAAGCACCCTGGATCGAGATCCTCAGGCAACACGTTCCAACGTGAGAGACCCCAGTTCGAAGTGCTGCGAATTCACGATTGAGATGGACGGAATGCTTCGATTTCAAATCTGTTCTTTCACCTTTGCTCTCCATTTGTGACACAGATGCTACTCGTGAGGATTCTACTCACATGGACCAATGGAAGTTCACATGGCCAACCGAGATTCAAGGAAAGTCGGGTATGAACCTTGTTTTTGCCTCACTTCAATTGAACATGGACTGGCATGAATTTCAGTGGAAGTCTGAAGGAAAGTACACTTTCCACTTCAACAATACAACTCACCTTAGCTGAACTTGGAAGGTGCCAAGGTCTCCGGCCCTCACGCTCGCGAGTCCAAACACTCGCGTCTGGGCCAAGACCCACTCCGCCGCCGTGACCGTAATGGACTTGTTGTACACCAGACTCGAGGGGCTGTCGCCGATGCTTAGAACAACGGAGACGTTATAAGCACCGGCCGCGGTCAAAAAAATCCGGCCCCCCTTCAGGACAGTATCGCCGTCCGCCCAGCTTAGTGCCTGATCCACCAACGTGACGTCACTTCCGTTGCGGACGATCACACGCATTGCCACGCCGCCAGTTTCCGTCGGGCCCAGCGGGTTATTGTATGCGTCAAGGGGATACGCTATGATGGAGAGCGGCGCGCCCGCGGCCGCGTCCTGCAGGGCGGGCCCCTGGAGCGACTCCCTGACGCGCGTTGCGTTGAGCGGCCCCGGCTTAACGATCAGCGGCTGACCGAAGGGAAGCGAGGAAACGCCTAGGCTGCCGCCACCGTTGTCGGCAGCAACCACAGCTTTTGCAGTGATGTTGTAGCTGCCCCGGGCGGACAGGAACGCCTTCGCTGTGTACACCGCTTGGCTTCCGTTGTATGCCGCCGGAATCAGCTGCGGAACGGACGCCGGAGTTGGGCCGGAAAACTCGAGGACGACGTCCGCGGTGATTGCGTTTCCGAAAAAGTCCATAAGGCGGACCGCATACGCGGCCGCGTCGCCCGCAGCCGCCTGCGCCGAACCGGTCACTGACGAGCGCAGAACCGAGGGGGGCCCCGGTAGTATCACGAAGCTAGCCGGGCTGCTGGTCACCTCTTCCGAGCTCAAGTATACGCTGACGGCATAAGTCCCCGACTGCGTTGCGTTCAAGGTGAAGACGCAGTCCACCGACGCGCGCGCTGTTCCATCGCGGCATGAGGCGTCGTCCAACGAGGCTACGGCCTTGAGTGAATTCGTGCTGGTGACGTTGATAGAGAACGAGTTGACGGTCAAGTAGTGGTCGAAGAGTGGGCGGACCGAGAAGGTCAGGTTTTGCCCCGCGGCCGCGGTGCGGGGGCCCGCCAGGAAGAACTTGGCAGCGTCGCGGGAGTCGAGGAGGGTGTCGAACTTGAAAAACGCGAAAGGCTCCTCGTCCTGCGGACAATGAAATTGCACCTCAGCAAGCTTTCTGCCTCCTTAGAAGTCGCATGATGGAGTGTAAAAGACGGTATAACAACCCAGTCTGGATGTGATTTGGTAGGGGAAAAGTGAGAGCGCAAAAAGGTGATGCTTGTCCAGTAAAGCGCTCCAAGCAGGGATAAACCGACACGCATAAGTAGTATCTTTATCAGGGCGATGACCGGTCCGCTCTAAGACGGCTCTTCAAGACGAGCCTCCGATTTTAAGTGTGAACTCTGGCAGATGAAAGGAAGGACTGACAGTCAGAGGTAGAGATAAGTGTCCGCTAGCTCCCCACGAACTAAGAACTCAAACCAACAAGTGAATATTGCAATAGGCTTCAAGCTTGAGCTTGAGTGAGGCCTGGAAACTCTTGATGTGCAAAATCTCGAGACATGGCTCTCATGAGAGTCAAAGCTATAACGGTTCTCCCGTTCGGGGTCCACTTCACTTGCAGCACTTTTCTTCATGTATCGAATGAAGAAAGGCAGTTGCAGACCTTAGCCAACCCAATGATCCGCTCAGCAAAGATTAAGGAACGTGCTTCTCAAAGCAATTCAGAATGTGTGTCGCGAGAAACCAGTTCGCAGCTACTCACAATCAACAACGTGACAGTGTGTTCTCCAACGAGAACCGGCACAAAGCTGACGAGATACGTCCCGTCTCCATGGTCCGTCACATTGGGCGGCCACGCCACAGCCGGCTCGATGCGTGCCGCAAAGTGGGTGCTGTCGCCGCCCTGCGTTCGCAATAAGCCGTTTGCATCCCGGGCCCTTATGGTGATGTTGACGGCCGCCCCGGCATAAGCACCCGACGCCAGAGATGCCGTTGTCATGTTGTGGCTGAGCGGACCCGGAACGACGGAAAAGCTGCCTTGGAAGACGGCCACCGGTGAGCTAAGCGCCCCGGTTTGCACATCTTCGCAGGCCGGCGCGAAGCACCGGTAGACGCTGAAGCTGTAAACGCCGCCAGAGCGCACCGATACGTCGATGGCGTAGTCCCCGGGCAGATCCGCCGGGTACGACACGAAGAGCGGCTGTGCGGGCGCGTCGCCCTCGGGGAAGCTGGTCAACGCGGCCGCGAAGAGCGCGCCGACCGTTGGCTGCCCATCCGGCGCGGTACAGATGAGCTGGAGATAGGCGCCCGCCGCGGCCGGCAAAACCTCCACGACAGTCAGGGGTTCGCTCAGGGTTCCATTGAAACCTGGCGGGGGGAGGAAGGTAAAGGGTGGCCCGGGGGCTGGCGCGGAGGCAAAAGCCTGGGGTCTCGGAGCCATGGCGGGTGCCCCCTCGAAGCAAGGGTAGGGAGAGTCTGGAAAAACAGAGAAAATTGCTCAGTCATACTATGATAATATCGCTGTAAACCTCTGATGACGACCGAACACAAAACACGGTGAATGCTCTTTGATACACCTTTCGGTGTGACTGAGAACCGGGAGTGGAGAGGAGACACGCCGAACAGGTTGGGCAGTTGGGAGACAAGATCCACACTTTGAATCTTATTGGATGCCTGAGCATCTTCAGGCAACTCTACTGCCTCTGGCGTGCTATTTCTTCGAAAGAAAAATTTGACAAACGCAAGTCAGTATGAATGCTGAAAAGAGAGAGAGTTCATTGACTTCGCTTACTCCGTTCATCCAGACAGATAGAAGGGCTTTGGCTCGGCCCCTGTGCCGGAGGGAAGCTGGTAGGTGGACCGGGTGGGAACTCTTCCGGGTACCCTGCATAATCCCTAAGCACTGCTTAGCTGTTGTTTGAGAGCCCCAAGAGAGCTATCCTTTCTCATCATGCTACACGAATCGGTCACAAAGCGGCCTGTCTATTTTCAAACGGATGCTTCAATCTTGATGTTCAGGGGATTAAGGACAAGATATGGCCCAGTGCAATCATAGCAACCCGGCACCGTTCTCTAGCAGGTGACATCTGAGATGGAAGCAGGTTGAAAGCTAAGTTGTTGGATCGAATTTTGACTGGTGCCAAAAAAAGCATTGCATAACCAAACGGTAAAGAACGCTCTTCTTCAAAAGCTTAAACCTTGCGGCCGATTGCAATCCGATAAAGATAGATCGGAGCAAAGACAATCTTTGAAGGAAGAACGGATTCCCCAGTAGGAGCCTTACCGCAGTCGTCATAAAACTCGTGGCCGTAGAAGCACCGGCCGGGCATGTCCGGGTCTTCAAGCATCTGAACAAAGTGATACCTGCCGGTAACCGGTGCCCACTCCTGGCCATTGAGCGACACCGCAAGCCGTGCAAATCCGGGCTGGGAAGCGGGGCCGACACAACTGATGTGAGGACTCGAATCCTCAGAGGCATACGGTTGATGGAAGGTCCCGGGCACTGTGATGTTGCCAAACTTGCACGCGGGTTGTAAACGCTCGGCCGTGGCAGAGGAGTAGATGAGGAGGCTGCTGGCGACCGAGAATTGGACTTCCCTTCTCCCGGCGGTCGAACCCATAGCCGGCGCAAAAGAGGCGATGTGGAGGGGCTCTGCAGAGCGATGGAATGATCCGCTCAGGGATAAGAGTGGGTCGTGCCGTAAGCAAGTGCCAGTCGGTCCTACTAGAGGGTTACGCAAGTTGCTCTGAAATTTCTAAACGGCTTTTGCAAACCAAGCGTTCGACTTGGCTCGGAAGGCAAAGCAAACAGGAGATCAGACAGGGGGCACCGGGCAGTGCACAGGCCGGAGGAGTCTTCGACGCTGGCTTTCTGGAACTCACTTCAACATCATTTGACGAGATGGTCAGTGCTCGACTCTAGGGGACGCCCTCACCATGATACTGGAACACTCCGAAATCCTGGAAGTTGAACCCGTCCTCGCTGATGGCCAGCTTCGCCACCATGTTCCCCCGCGGCAAGGGCGGCACCACAAACGTCACTGTCCACACGTTAGGCACCGACGGGTTGTCTTGGAAGCTGTCCGCAAAGACCACGACCGAATCGAACTGGCAGTAATACCAGCCCTCGGCGTGTGGGGCCATCTCTCCAGCCGGGCGTTCCAGCACAACGGAAAGCTTGATGCCACCTGCAAAGCACGGCGCGCAAACTGTAAGGACTGAAAGGTTCTAATTGCAAAGAAGGTCTCTCAAGAGAACGTGATTTCTTCATGTTCTCTCAAAATAGGAGCCGAGAGAAGGGTTCTGGTGACACAAGAATTCTTGCACATTGAATATGGACAAGAGAACTTAAATTCCCTTCAACTTCCGATGGATTTCTTGAGGAGACTTTCTAGCTACTTCAAAGAGGGAACCTGTACGAATGTTTTTCGGTCCGTACTTGACCAATTCGGATCCAAATTAAGTTGCAAGCGGCCGGGCGCAAGCTCGGCTGCAGCCGAATCCAAAAGCGACAGAAGCTGATAAAAGCAGGACTTGAGACAGTGCTGTATGGAAACCCTTGCCCGGCTTCAGGCCCTCTTTGCAAGTCGATTGTGGCCTCACCTCCATACGAGCTTAGCCCCGGCCCATAAGAGCGCACGTACACCCTCGCCGGGCCAGAAAACGGGGTTGGGGGACTCATCGCCGGCGGGGCAAAGGGGTCCATTGGAGAGGGGTAGGGGCCCATCCCGGGTTGGCCCCCCGGGGTGCTCCACACCTCAGAATATATGGTGACGTAGTAAACCCTCTCCGAAATCCCGTCTGGCGCAAGAACCACAACAGACACTTGCGTGGGCGCGGAATGAGAAATGGAGACAGGGAACGTGTTGTTGGCGACTGCTCCCTCCGCACAGGTTGCGCTAATCGGAGTCCCGTTAGCCGTGACGGTCGCCCCCTTAGTGCCCGGTTCGAAAGCAAGGGTTACCTCCGCGACGTCGGTTGGGAGGCTCGTCCAGTAGTAGGTCTGGCCCGGATTGAAGGCCGGGTTCAGGTAACCAGAATCTAGGGAGAGGGATGCCAGGGTTGCATTGGCCGCCCCCAACCCCGAGCGGTACGTCAGGCAGACCCCCGGGGGATAGTGCCCGGGGACGTCTTGGGGGAAGACTGTGGGCATGTTGAAGCCGGACCAGGAAGAATCGGGCAGTTGGGGCCCCAAGCTGACCGGACTTGGCGCTAGGACGAAGTCTTGGCCGTTCAACGAGACTTCGAGATCAAATTCACTCGGTGGATAATAGGGCCAGGCAACGCAAACGCAGCGGAGAGTTGGGGCACTGCCATTCAATACGGCGGGGGAGACTGTAGCCGGGTACTGATAACCCAGGAAACGGCAGGCGGGTGACAACGTTGAGGGATCCTCAGGGGAGAGATCGCCCGACAAGGTCACTGTTGCAGTGAAGTACGAAGCGATGGTGGGCGACGCGGGAACGGTGGCTGCCCCGGTTACTGTGACCGCGTCTGCAGAAGGAAAAAAGAGGCGTGTTCCGCAGGTCGGTAGGGGCGACTACTGGCAGTGCTTATGAAGCATCAAGCGCACTGAGACAGTCAGACTTGACGCCTCGTCACAGAGCACATTGAGTGCGCGCTTCTTTTCTGTTGTCAAGAGATCAATAACGGGGGATGAAAAGATCACGTGTTGGTGCCCTGGTAGGAGTCTCTCTGGTTCCGAACCTACAGTGTGAAGAATAGGGAGATGGAGCGCTGCGAAAGCACACCGGCAGCGAAGGAGTATACGGTTTGACCAGATTGTAAGGGAACCCAGGACTTTTTGAAGAAGCTCGAGAACTCTTCGTGGATCACAAAGAGATGCTTAAAGCCTCTCGGTCAGGCGTCTTTTTGGATGAGATGGAAGGAAACTCAGGCAAGCTGACTTGAAGTTTTGAAAGAAAGTCGGAAACTTACCATAGTAGGTGTACTTTGGTCCGTAGATCGTGAAGCTGGACCCATCAAAGCTGAACCACACAGGCACGGTCCTTGCCCCTGTTGTGGGATCCCACGCCGGCGCGTTGCAGTAGATTGTACTGCCGTCTCCCCCGTAGTATCCCTGCACTTTCTGCCCCCCGAAAGCGCATACCGGATTCTTAACGGTGGAAGCCGCGGTATACCAGGAATAGCCATAGCTGCCCGCAGCTAATGGCAGCTGCCCCTGGGGGAATCGGAGCACGACGCGTGTCCCTCCGCCCACTGGGCCTGCTTTGGGGAATATGCTTTGCAGACAGGCGCTGCCAACGGACGGCGCAGAATCCTTCTGGCAGAGTGCCGGGGAGTTGGACGGCTGAGATTGCACTAGAACGGTGTATAGATACCGATGGATGCCGTTCTGGGCGACCACTTCGATTGTTATGTTGTTGGTTGCAATATAAGGGGTCGCCGCCTTGAAGACGTTACCCACTAAGCTGCCGTTTGCGCAGGTCGCAAAGAGCTCCGCACCGTTGATGAGGACGGTCTGACCGACCACGTTAGGCGTAACCGTGAGGGTCACTTCGTTAACCGTGGAGGGAACGCTTATGGAGTAGCTCAGCACATCCGCTTGGAAGTCTGGAGAGAGCCAGACTCCGGCCACCAGGGTTAGGTTAGCTAAAGTAGCGTCAATGAACGGGGCCCCAATTTCGTACGAAATGCACGGGTCGGTGCTCGCCGCAGGAAGGGGCCAGACCTGATTTCCGGGAGCGGGCGGCCTCTGCCACCAGTTCTCCGAGTTTCCGGTCCAGACGCTGAACATGAGCGGCTGTAGCACCGGTGTGTAGTCCTGACCGTTAAGGGCGACCTGGAGCGCGCACTGTCCCGGTTGGGGGCCCATCCAGAGCTTGAGGAGGCAGCGGAGGGTCGGGGTGTCGTGGGCGGAGTCCGGCGAAAAGTACGCCGCGGCGGAAGTGGAGCCCGGCTGGAGGAGGCAGGCCGCGGAGGAGTTGACCCGAGCGAAGTCACTGAAGGTGGCGTCGAACAGTGGCGAAGGCAAGGGGATGACCGCCGTGACGAGATCACTCACGGCGACGCTGGAGGGAAGGGCGGCCACCATGGCAGGCTGGAAGTTGGCTGCACAAAAAGACAGGCTCGCAATGACGATAGGCATTAAGGCGGACACTTTGTTCTGTAATGCAAGGGAGGAGGAAAAAGAAGGAAGAAAGAGGAATAAAAAGCATGTTAAGGCGACAATAAGATGCAACTAGGCAGCTCCACCAAACATAGCTGAGGAACTGATCGATGAGCTCTAAGCAGCGCTTTGTCAGTTCCTTGCCCAATCCTACTGGCAATTGTTGTTAGTAGGTACCCGCTTTGGAGGCTTAGAGTTTGAAATCGCTTCTTTACGCTAGGCAGAACCAATTTTGTAAAGGGCAGATTGTTCTGATGTCGTCAGAAAGTACAAGCTGTCGGTCAAAGAGGTTGCTTTGGCAACACAGGGCGGGCTCGCTGCTGCAGCTCACCGTAATACGTGAACGTTGCTCCGGTACGGGTGAAGACCCTCCCGTCTAAGCTGAACGTCAGGTCCACAGTGACCGGCTGGGACTGGTCCTCCAGAGGCGGCGACACGCAAAGGATCGTCGTGCCCTCTGTCCCATATGATCCCTCCACTCTCTGGTCGCCGAACGTGCAGACCGGCCGCCGCGCTTTAGCGCCAAAACTCGCCCACTGCTCCCAATAACCGCGGAAGCTGCCCAGCGGAAGCTGCCCGTATGGGAAATGAACGGCCACGCGTGTGCCACCTGTCACAGGGCCCAGGCTCGGAGCGACGCCCTGCATGCACGCGGCCGCACGCGCGGCGGGGGCGTAGGCGCGCTCTGCGCACACGTTGCCTGCGCGCGCAGCGTATACGTCCAGGCGGTAAGCCGTTTGATGAATGTTGTCAGGGGCAGTGACGGTGATCACAAAAGCGTTCAGTCCAACATAATGGACCGCTGCTGAGAAGACGTTTCCGGCCGTCTCGTTCCCGGCGCAGCTGATGTTGACCGGAACTCCGTTCACCTCCACGACCGCGCCGCGCGGCGCGCCCGGCAGCAGAGTAAGATTGATCTCCGTGACGTCAGCCGTCACGTTGATTGCATATGCCCGGGTGGCCGGGTTGAAGTCCGGGAGAAGGGCCCCCTGGTCGACGGCAAGCGTACCCAGGGAAGAGTCCGCTGCGGTGGGCCCGGTTCGGTACCCGGTACAATACCCCGGGCCGTACAGCTGCCTGCCCTGGTTCCAATTCGGGGTTCGGTAGTAAGGCCAGCCGTAAGTGGTCTCATTGGGGGCGGTGAAAAAAATAGGAGCCGGCAAGGGCGAATAGTTCATGCCGTCGAGCGACACTTGCAGGGTGTGGGGCCCCGGTTGATAGTACCAGGGGGCAAAGACGGTGCAGCTCAGGGCCAGGCTGCCGTCGGAGAAAACTTCCGGGAGGATCTGGGCGGCCGAGGTTGTGCCGTCAAGGTTGCAAGTGGCTGATAGGCCGACCAAGTCATAGTCGGTGAAGTCCGTCGGAAAAACCGTTTTGCCGAGGGGAATAGACGCCTGGTAGGCTGCTCCGGTGTAGAGAGTGGGAGGGAGACCGGTCACAGTGCCTGGCGCAAAGGGGGCTGCAGAGAAGAATATTCAGAGGATTGCAAGAGCGGAATTGGAACTTAGAGATTGCGGTACTTCAACGCATGACATGCTTCTAAAAAGAATCTGACTAAAACAGAAAAGTTGAAGGAAGCGGGACTCATCACTGGGGAGAACGTCTACAAGTCCCGAGAATTTCAAACTAATGATCTCGACTGCACTGAAAAGACGCCCCAATTGCCAACACGATTAAGACCTGCTCCGAAATCTGGAGCGAGGAGTCCGTCAATACTGACGGTATGAGTTCACATTAAAGTCTACTGAATGACGGTCAAACCGTTCCAATCCAGTGAAGGTAGAGGAAGGCAGATTCATTTGTCCGGCCATCTTTTTTGCTTTCAACGGCAATCTAAGTTTTGAGATCCATCATCCAAGCGCTCACCATAGTAAGTGAAGGTAGCGCCCAGAGTTGAGAAGACGGCCCCGTCCAGGCTGAAGCTCACGGCCACCGTTTCGGGGGGCTCGGACGCGGGCCATGCGGGGGAGGGGCACACGATACTGGTCCCGTCATACCCGTACGAGCCATTGACAACCAAGTCACCAAACGCGCAAAGCGGAAGCTTTGCGTCCGTTCCGTACGATCCCCAGTTCCACCAGTTTGGATAGCCCAGAGGAAGCTGACCGTATGGGAACTGGAGGCGGACTTGCGTGCCGCCGCGCGCGGGGCCGACGCCCGGGAAGATTTGCTGAAGGCAGGCAGTCGTGATCTGCGGCGCGTACGGCTTCTGGCAGGGCCCGGGGACTGGCGCCGGGTCCGACTCAATGTTAAGAGTGTAGAGGCTCCGGCTGATTCTGTTGGGAGCCGTGACTTCTATGGTGAAAGCGTTTGTTCCGGTGAACAGGATCGGAGCGGGAAAGGTGTTGTTGGACAGGGTCCGGTTTGAACAGCGGACGTCAACCGGGCTCCCGTTGATGCGAACGGCCGCGCCCACCACGCTGGCTGCCACGCGGATCGCCACCTGGCTCACGTCCCAGGAAACACGTGCCGCATAGTTGCGGACGTCCGGGGTGAAATCGGACGTCAGGTTTGCGGGCGCCAGGGACACGCTCGCGAGCGTGGTGTTGGCGCTTCCCGGTCCCGAGAGGTAGCTTAAACAGTAACCCGGATCACTGGAGTCGAGCTGCAGCCCGTTCTGGTACCAGGACGGACCGGGAACCCACCCGTTAACGCTTTCGTTTGCCGCGCTGAAACTCAGCGGCGTCTGGACTGCCACGTAGTCCCGCCCGTTAAGAGAGACCCGGAGGGTGTGCGGACCGGGGGACAGCCACGATTGTGCCATGGTGGTGCACCGAATCTCGGGTTTGATTTGGTGTGCGGTCGGGGGCCAATACTCGGCAACGCTTAGGGTGCCTTCCAGGTCACAAGAAGCCGGGGAACTGGAGCCCCGGAGGAGGTCGGAGTAGGTGAAATCGGGCGGGAAAAGTAGGCCGTCCAAGGGAACGACGGCTTCGAAGGGGACCCCAATACAGGGCGGGCTTGAAAGATTGGTGACGGCCCGCGCCGTGAACGGGGCTGCAAGACAGAAAATGAAACAAGCACTTGAATAACAAGTATTGCCAGGCTTTTTGGCGTGGAGATGGCGGAGGTACTCTGCTCTTTGTCTGCTTATCTCCCATATGAGGTTCGTGGACTTGTGCTAGGACAACATGGGTGGATCTCTTGCTCTTGGCAGAAAGAAACTAGTTTTGAGTTCATCTTGAGACTTGAAACAGAAGGTCTGATTTTGACGATCCAATTGACACAAACAGAGTTCCTGGTCCACCAAAGCTGCAGTGACATCATGACCTGTTTTTCAGAGAACTTCTTAGCATGTTGGGTTCGTACGAAAAATTTGTTCTTCTGCAAATTTTTCGCATACCGATCCAAGCTTGTTGATAAAACAAAGTCGAAGCTTGAGCTTAGCAGAACACAGCAGAAAAAGAACCGGACAAAGATTGACTCCTTACCATAATACGTGAAAGTAGCATTCCTTGCGGTGAAAGTTGCTCCGTCGAAGCTGATCGTGACCGGCACAGTTTGCCCGCCCATCGGGGCTTTCACTGCGGGAGTGTCGCACAGAACGCCCCCCCCGCACCAGCCAGAGGAACACCCCTGAGTGTACGTTCCGTTCACTGCTTGGGAGCCAAATCTACAGACGGGCGGCTTGAATTGAGAACCGGAGTCGGAGCCCCAGCCCCAGTAATAGTTGGCTGCGAACGAGGGCAGACCGCCAGACAAGCCCACAAAGACCTGGGTGCCCCCCGCCACAGGTCCGACCAGAGGCGAAAGCCGTTGGAGGCAGCTGGTTTGTGACGTCAGCTTGTAGGGCCGCGGGCACGACCCCGGTCCCAGCGGCGGCTCAGCAAAGATGTCGAGGCGGTAGCCGAGCTCGTGGATTCCGTCCAGGGCGGTGACATAGAAACGGAACCAGTTGAGGCCGGAATGAGGGATGGCCGCCGATATCGAGTTGCCCGCGAGCTCTCCATTCTCGCAAGACAGCGCCAAAGGAACGCCGTCTAGCGTCACATTAACGCCGGCTATGGCCGGCACTGCCGTGAGCATGATCTCATCCGCAGCCGCAGGGACCGTTCCGAAGTACGCGCTGCTCTGCATGTAATCCGCCTGGAAGAACATGGGGAAAATGCGCACCGGGTTTGGGACCGTCTCGTTCCCCACCACTATGCTTAGCAGACTCGCGTCCACATTCTCCGGATCGCCCACGAACGGTACGCACCGGCCCGGGGCACTCGGCAGCGCGGGCGGGGACTGCCAGCCGGGCACCCAATTGTAGTTCCAGTTGGTGTTGTTAGAGGGAACTATATTTAGCCGCTCTGGGCAGGCCACAAAGTCGTACCCATTTAGAGAAACCTCCAGTATGAATGAGCCGGGGTTCATGTAATACTGGGTTGCCAGGGTGCAGCCCAGAGCCGGGGTGGTTCCATTGGTGATGAAGGTGGCGGGCACGACCAGGCCCCACAAGTTTGGCAGGCGGCAGGCGGGGGCGAAGGCGTCGTAACCAGTGAAGTTGGCGCCAAAGACGGGCCCGCTCAGGGAGACCTCGATGTAGAAAGTCGTGCCCAGTACGATCGCGTCAGGGACGCTGCTCAAGGTGGGGTTGAAGGGAACTGCAAAGACGAGTCAAGCGTTGTAAGAGCGAAACGAGCAAGGATTGTTGGTTTGGCGGCACACCTGAATGCTCAAGCTAGCATCTTCAGAAGTCTGGAAGTGTCTGGAAGTTCAGAAAGTCTGTTAGGCCTCAATGCACTGCAACCCCAAAAAGGAGGACATAAGACGAATTAAAGAGCAGTTCACAACTCATGCATCTGAGAAAAACCTGCAAGCCAGAATTAAATTGCAATCTCATTGGCTTAAGCGAAGGAGAAAGCTTGAGACAACTCGATATGATTGTTAATCAGAAGAATGTACCATTGGCAACTGCAACAGCAGACCTCTTGAGTATCTTATAAACATCCAAGAAGTATAACCTTCTATAAGGTTGCTGATATGAAAAGAAAGGCCTCAGATGCAGGCAAGTCTGCACGCAGCGGCAGTCTTGGAAGCTCCAGTTTACCAGTCACAGGGGAAGTCCGATTCGGGCAACAACATCGTCACCATCGTCAGTGAACGCTGCAAACCATGACCTTTGTGTTGGCGACGAAGGTGCAGCTCTAGATCCTTGATGCATTTGCAGATACTCACTGTAATATGAGAAGATGGCCCCGGCTTTGCTAAACGTACGGCCCCCATTAAAGCTAAACGTCACCTCCACGCTCTCCGCCGAAGCGTTTTGATCCCAAGCTGGAGACGAGCACCAAAGAGAACAGCCCCAGCCCCAGTCGTACATCCCCGTAACCTGCCGACCGCCGAAGGAGCATATGGGCAGCTTCACATCCCAAAAGCCGTCCCGGCCCATGTTACTCGGGAGCTGACCGCAGGGGAAGTTGAAAGTGACGCGCGTTCTGCCGGAAGCGGGCCCCGACGACGGAAAGATGCTCTGCAGGCACGCGCTTCGCGGGACGCTCGGGGCATACGGTTTGACCTGGCACGTGCGATCGGCGGGCGCCGCGTATACGTTGACGTAGTACACCGCTTGTGAGAGGCCGCTGGCTGACGTCACTTCGATGGTCAGGTTATTCTTTCCGACGTACTGCACCGGAAAGACGAGGGCGTTACCACCCGGCGCGCCGCTTGCGCAGTCGGGCTCCAGGACCCCGCCGCTCGCACGCACGCGCGCGCCAAGCGCGGCGGGGAGTAGGGTGACGTTTACAGCGTCCAGGGCTGACGTCACTGATGCTGTGTATTGGAGTATGCTGGGGCTGAACGGGGGCGAGAGAGCGACTCCGCCTAGATCCAGACTAGTCAGGCTTGCGTTTAGGGCG
Organism: Klebsormidium nitens; assembly: GCA_000708835.1. Classification (NCBI taxonomy): domain Eukaryota; kingdom Viridiplantae; phylum Streptophyta; class Klebsormidiophyceae; order Klebsormidiales; family Klebsormidiaceae; genus Klebsormidium; species Klebsormidium nitens. Next base: position 25,743 of record DF237384.1, on the reverse strand, counting down.
TCCGGCGCTGAGGAATAGGAGACGCAATAGCCCGCGGAGGAAGGAAGCTGGAGGCCTTGGTTGTAATACGGCCCGGGGAGATACGACCACCAGTAGTAGTAAGAGGAGGTGTCGTTTGGAGTGGTGAGAACAAGGGACTGGAGCACCGTCGCAAAGTCCTGCCCGGTGAGGGAGAGGCTCAGGCTGTGTGGGCCGGGCTGGAAGTAACCGGGCGCCAAAAAAGCGCAGGACACCATGGGGTCGCTGCCATTCCCGTCGCCTGGGAGGAACGCGGCGCCGGTCCGCATGCCCTCGAATTGGCACATGGTAGTCAGGGAGATGAGGTCAAAGTTGGTGAATGCGTCGGGGAGCAAGAGTCCTTGGAGGCGGATGTGGACTTGATACGCTTTCCCGAGGTAGAGGGTTGATGGTAGCCCGTCGAACCCAACCGCTTGATAGGGGGCTGCACGAGATGATTCAAATTGAGTGCTGGTTGAACAAAGTTGGACATTTTGATTCACACTTTTTGTGCAACATAAAACCTTGGGGACGTCAGTTCGCGAAACAACAGCCGGCAACTTTTCAGAGAAAAACTTAGACGTTGAGAAGCTATTATTGGCGGAATTGACAGCAAGAATATATATTGACAGGTTAGCTCGTCTATTCTTTGATTTACTGTCGAACTGGAAACGCTTATCACAAACACTTTGAAGCTGGAACGAAAAATGGGCAGAGTATCGTTTTCAAATTGCACAAGAAAACACGGGGCTTTCACTTACTGTGGTATGTGAACGTGGCGCCTGTTGAAGAGAAGGTCCGTCCGTCAAGGCTGAACGTCAGCGCTACCGTTTCCGGGGCTCCGTTTGCCGCGGGGGGACTCGTGCAAGTCACCGCAGAGTCGCCATTAAGCGTCCCCGGGACCGTTTGATTGCCGAAGGCGCACACCGGTTGCTTCACCGTCCACAGTTGCCGCCATTGCCAGTCCCCGGGCGAGTAAACGGTAGGCACGGAGTACAGGTAGGAGAAAGAGCCCGAGGAAAACTGAAGCTGGACCAGGGTTCCCCCGGTCGTGGGCCCAACCCCTGGGTAAATCTTCTGCAAACACGCGGTGGTAAACTGCGGCGCGTACGGCTTTTGGCAGACCGCCGGCACGGGGGCAAGATCCGCGTATACGTCTATGGTATAAGCCGCCCGGTTGATGCCGTCGGGGGCCGTGACCTCAACCGTAAACCTGTTGTTCCCTGCGTAAGGAACGGCAGCCGTAAACACGTTGTGGGCAATCGTCTTGTTGACGCAAGTGACGCCCAGAGGCCGTCCGTTGACGCTCACGCTTCCCCCGACCACACTCGGAAGCACGATGATGGTCACCTCGGTGACGTTAAAGGCGACTCGGGAAGAGTAGCTGCGGAGCCCCGGGTCGAAGGCAGGGAACAGGCCCTCCGAAAATGCGAGAGCGGACAGGCTGACGTTGGCTGACGTAGCGCCCACCAGGTAGCTGACGCAGAACCCGGGCGAGGGCGGGAGCGGCCGCGGCTGCGCGTTTGCATAGAAGCCGGTGTCGCCGACGGGCGGGCCACCGGGCGCCGAGAAAACGATCGGTTTGCGAACGGTTACGGAATCCTGGCCGGTCAGGGAGATGTGCAGGTTGTAGGTTCCGACTTCAATCCCCAACTGAGAGTTGCCCACGCAGCGGAAGACTGGGAGGGTTTGGTTGGGACCAGGGGGAATGAGGACGGCGGGCATTCGCGGGTAGGCCTGGATGTCGCAGGTCGCCGTGGCGGAAATTCCGGCGTAGTCGGTGAAGTCCGCTGCAAACGGCGCGTTGTCCAGCGGAACAAGGGCCTCGAAGAGGGAGCCGAGGCTGACTGGCACGCGGGGAGCCGTAACAGCCGCGGCTGTGAAGGGAACTGAAGGCAGAGATACACAAGAATCAGCGGGAAGCGACTGGAGTCGTCATCTCTTTCTGCATCCGGAACAAACGTTAAACAATTCTCAGTTGAAAGGTGGCTAAAAATGGTAAGGTGAAGCGGCTTGAATCGTCCTGAAGGCAGCAACAAAGCACGCACCCTGTGATCAAGGTATTTATGGACTTGGGTCTACAGTGCTTCCACCTCTCAAGAGTTGGGGCGGCAAGCAGGTCGGAGATTGAAGGGAAAAGGAAGCAGATCCTGCATTTGCCCTAGCCTTTTGAAGCGATTGAGCGAGTATCAAAGACAGTACATTGTTTGCAGACGCAAGTAGATTCAGCGCTTTTGGTTGAAACAAGCCAATCTTACCGTGATAGTGGAAATTGGCTCCAGCAGTGCTAAACGAAACGCCATCCAGACTGAAGGAGAGCGCCACCGTCCTCGACGGAGCAGTCTCGTCCCAGGGGGGTGCCACGCACGTGATGCTAGTCCCGTCCGTTCCATAAGCCCCAGTGACTAGTGACCTCCCAAAGCGACACACGGGCTTTTTCACACCGGAGCCGTAGTTCGAGTTGCTCCACCAGTCCCACCAGTTTACAGGGCCGAGAGGGAGCTGGTTGTAGGGGAAGCGGATGGTCACTGTTGTTCCGCCGGAAATGGGGCCCACCACCGGAACGATGCTCTGCATACAGGCGGAGCGCGGCTGGGACGCGTACGCTTTGGGGCACGCTACAAGCCCCGGTTCCGGCGCGCTGAAAACGGAAACGGAATAGAGCGCGCGGTGGATCCCGTCGAGGGCCGTCACCTCGATCACGAAGTTATTCGCGCCCGCATAAGCGATAGGGAGCGTGATCGTGCTATTGACGAGGAATCCGTCGGCGCAGGCGACCGCCAACAGTGAGCCGTTGATGGTGATGGTCGCCCCGATGACAGCTGGCGCTAAGGTGAGGAAGACTTGGGTGACGTTCGAAGGAACGCTTGCAGTGTACGCAAAAACGCTGGGGTCGAAGGCCGGGGAAAGGCCCCCTTGATCGCAAGCGAGCTGCGAAAGTGTCGCGTCGTCGATGTCGGGACCAACCGGGTAGCTTAAGCAGAGGCTCTCGTTGTACGGAACATTGGACTGCCAGCGGACGCCCGCATTAGGGAGCCGGTTATAGCCAGACCCGCTGGCGTTGAACGGCGCAAACGACAGCGGCTGGGGGACGGGCACGTAGTCCCATTCGTTGAGCGACACTTGGAGAGAGTACTGCCCGGCGCCGAAGTAGTACGGGACGAGGGCCTCGCAGTAAAGGGACGGCGGTCCGCCGGTTCCGTTGGCGGGAACGTAAGAAGCCCGGGAGATGCTGCCCGGCATCTGGCAGCGGCCGGTTTGGTCGGCGCCGGCGAAGTCGGTGAAGGCCGGACCAAAGACGGGCCCCGTCAGAGAGACGCGCGCCTTGAAGATGGCCCCAACGTAGAGGGCGGCGGGCTCCGTGGTGACCGACAGGGCCTCGAAGGGCGCTGCGCGCAGAGTTTGAACGGTTGGAAGCAATCGTGCCGGGGAGCTATGCATGAAGTGAAGCAGAGCAAAGCTAAAGCTGATGTGTTGTTGCTTTTTTTCAGACTTTGCAGGCTATGAAGACCTGTCGTGACGCAGAGCTCAGCCAATTTGAAATAAAGTGAGAGTTGAAGCTGTGCGTGACAGCAATGAGAACGGCGAGTCGAAAGTGCGAGGCCACAGATTCAACATACAAAACAATCGCCGCACTCTTCAAGGCGTGTTTCTAAGAGTGGGCAATAGATCCATAAGGAACCAAGATTGGTCGGCTCGAAGAAGACAATCTCTCGCAAACTTCTACGATTCGTTCAACAAAACGTAAGAGATTTTACAAAACAGAGAAGAAGACGGAGCAGAGCGATTGAAACCAGAGACTAGTACCAGCAAGGTAAGAAAGCAAATGCTTCTTTGCCATTCTTTGAAATTAAAAGAATCAAGAATCCGAATCAGCAGCTCGTCCAGATGGAGCCGCTAACATTCGCTCGCCACTCTGTCCTCCTAAGACTGGATTGAAGAAGGGTCATATTACGCTGAATCAATATTCCGAAACGTCCAATACTTCCTTCTTGCAAGTGGACGGCTTAAGTCCTTTCAAGGTTCTACCGGGTGATTTAATATCCTCGGAGAACTCAAAATTCAAAATATGGCTAAGCAGAATTGAGTTCGGGGCGAAGTTGCTGAAAAATAAAACTTAGGCAGAACTCCAGAATCTGGTTTGGGCCTGTCTGCGGCCCAGGGTAAATCTGAGCTTGACCTTGCTACCTACCCCTGTAGGGTCAAATCCATCATAATATTTGATTCTAGGCAGATGGGCATGCTGATCCGGAGCACGGGAACGATTTGAGACCAGTCCGCTCGACGCGTTTTGTGACCCTGATTGAAGTCATCGTCAGAGTGACGAGACGAGTTTCAAGTAAGAAGCTTCCTTCTTAGACGTCCAAATTTCCTAGAACAACGTAAATTCGTTGAAGGAAGGAAGCACATGAGTACGCTCCAATATTTGCGAGCTACGCACAACTAGAGTAAGGAAGCTTGTCTCACCGTAGTAAGAGAACGTCAGCCCGGAGGCGGTAAAGGTGTTCCCATCGAAGCTGATCCGCAGCTCCACGGTCCTAGGCTCGTCTTGAGGGGGTGAGTAGCAGGTGATATAATCCCCCTCCCAGGCATACGATCCGACAGTAAGTGTCTCACCAAAGGCGCACGTGGGCGGCTTCAAGCGGGCTATACCAACGGAGGAATAAGCGGCTTTGGCTGACGGCAGCGGACCGTAGGGGTAATGAACTCCCACTCTAGTTCCCCCGGTCGTCGGGCCAGCGAACGTTGCGACGCCGTTAATGCACGCGGCCGTGCGCGCAGGCGGCGGGAAGGGCCGGCGGCGGCAAATGTCAGTGGCGGGCGCCGAGTAGATCAGAATTTGGTAGACCGTCTGATTCAGGCCGTTCGGGGAGTCAACGGTGATTGCATAAGTGTTGAGGCCGGCGTATGAGATTCGCAGAGTTGCGGTGTTGTTGCAGTCTGTGCCGTTTGCACAGCCGTACTGCAAAAGCGTCCCGTTAACCTTGATACTCGAGCCCAGAACGCCGGGGACGATTGAGACGTTCACCTGGGAGACGTCCGCCGAGACGTTGGCGGAATAGACTTGGACGGAAGGATCGAAGGGCGGGAGTAGCGGAATGGCGTTCAGAGATATGTTGGCAAGGGAGGCGCTCATGGAAGCGCCTCCGGTGGTGTAGTTGACGCACACAGCCGGCGAGGCAGGTAACCGCACACCCGGGTTGACGTACGACCTCAGATAGTTCCATCCGTCGTACTTCGTGACGTTGGGACGCGCGAAGCTGATTGGTTGTTGCACGGAAACGAATTCTTGGCCGTTGAGGCAACGGCCAGGGTCCAGGACGTTTGCCAGTAAAAGTCAGGGTAATACCAAGGCACCAGGACGGTACAACTGAGAGCAGGCCCGGTTGAGTCGTTGTGTGAGGGGAGGTAGGTCGCGGCCGGTCCTCCGCCTCCTTGGAGAGTGCACTCAGCAGAGGTGGTGAGGAGATCGGTGGTGGAAAAGTTGGCCGGGAAGATGAGGCCCGTGAGGGGGACCACGACTGGGAGAGGGTACCCAGTGTAGGCCGGGGAAGGCAGGCCGAGGACAGGGCCCGCCTGGAATACACCTGGGACAACGACAAGAGAGCGAATGAAGTTTTGGGTCTAGAGAAAGGTGCAAATTTTTGAACCTCTTGCGATGCAGCTCTTGTTCCTTAATTTTGAGAGTGTTTCGACTCCCTACTTCAATAGCAAACAAACGTTTACACGCAGCCATAAAAGGAGCGCCAAAGTCTTCCTTCCTTCTCGTCTTTGCAATGAATCATTTTGCGCAAATTTGAAGGGTTACAAGGGCTGAAAGCCAGGATCAAGCAAGCTGCTCAACGGTCGCTAAATCGATATCAAGGGAACGAAATGAGTAATGTGAAAGCTTTCCATAGCTTGACGTTTGAATTTGAACAGTCATCAAAGAGGTGCGTACTCAAGTTGCCATGTTGATCGAAACCATCGCAGCTTGCAACCAGACAGTGATGTTCGAAAAAAGAAATTGATGTGCAAGAAGAAACTTACTGTGGTAGGTGTAAGTCGCCCCCAGCTCCGCGAATGTCGATCCGTCCAGGCTGAATGACACCGGCACCGTCTCTGGCCGGAACTTGTCAGGCCATGCGGGCGCGGCGCACGTGATAGAAACGCCGTCTGAGCCGTACGTTCCGACGGTCGTCAGCGCCCCAAAGCGGCATACAGGCCGCTTGACACCCGTCCCAAACGTCCACTGATTGTACCACGTGGCGGGCCCCAGAGGCAGTTGATTGGGGGGGAACTGGAGGCGGACTTGGGTGCCCCCCGAAACGGGGCCCAGCCCCGGGGTCACGCTCCGCAGGCACGCGGTCACGGGCTGCGCCGCGTACGGGCGCTGGCACGCGGCCGCGACGGGCGCTGCCGCGGCGTATACGTCCACTTGGTACGTCGCCTGGCTGAAGCCGTTGAGTGCCGTCACCACGATTGTGAACCGGTTGAGGCCGGTGAAGAGAACCGGCGCCGAGAAGACGTTCCCCGCGATCGCGCCGCCCGCGCAGGAAACGCCGAGCGGCGCGCCGTTTATGGACACCGTCGCCCCGACTACGTTTGGTACGACGGTGAAGTTCACCTGACGGACGTCCCAGCCAACTTGTGCGGTGTAAAACAGCACCGAGCCGGCAAAGCTGGGGAGCATGGTCGCCCCTGGAGAGAGCTCCAGGCCCCGAAGCGACGCGTCGGCGGTCCCCGGGCCCGCCGCGTAGCCCACGCAGAGGCCGGGCGCGAGCATGCGCGCGGCCGCGGTCGGCTCGTAGCGGTTTGGGGACTGCCAGGCGCCGTCGGAAGGCAGCACGTTGATCGGCGTTTGCACCGTCACGTAGTCGAACCCGTTTAGAGAGACCCTGAGGTATAGGTTTCCGGCCGAGGTTGCCATGGTATTGCAGCGCAGCGCGGGCTGGCTGCGGTTTCCACCGGGGGGCAGGTAGGTCGCCGGCGTGGTTACCCCGTCGCAATTACACGAGGCGGAGCTAGAAACAGCGGCCGCATCGACAGCGTTGTCCAGATATACGAGCTTGTCCAAAAGGATGGTCGCTTCGAAGATGGAACCTGTGGAGACGCTCCCAAGGGGAGGATCGAAAGAGGTCGCCGAGAAAGGAGCTGCAGGTTACCAATGGCAGATGAGTGAGTTGCTGCACATCTTGTCTTTGAACGCAAATGAAGTGACTTCAAATTTTCCTTTCATGAAGAGCCGATGGAAGCTCGGCCACATGTAAGTTATCATCGTAATCAAGCTGCGCACGTGGTTGAAATCTAGACGAGCATCCGTACTCCGCATCATTTCTCTATGCTTGAGACTTGTCGGTTCCGTTCTATGTCGAAAAATTTCCATCATCTAATTGAAGCCCAGCCTTTTTCTGCAGAAGCTTTTTCAGACCATTGGAAGGTCGGATCCTGCACAGTCAAGTGTCGAAACATCCAGAATAGGTGAGACTTATCCTCAAGTATGATGAACCCGCCAGGCTTCTGTAGTTCTGGCTTCTGTAGCTTTTAATGTCAAGTAGCAAATACCAGCGACTGGAGGCTAGACAAATCAGCGGGATGAAACGCGAGGAGAGGACCTTGTTGCTGGAAGCCATAATGACAAAACTGTCTTGAACCAAACTCTTGGATTTTGGCAAAAGCAAGTTTCAAAGGTCTTTCCCAAGACAGAGGATGATTTCGACTTACAGTAGTATGTAAAGTTTGCCCCGCTTGTACTGAATTTGACCCCGTCCAGGCTGAAGGTCACCGGCACGGTCTGCGAACCCGACCCCGCAACCAAAGCGGGGGCGTTACAGAAGATTCCGTCTCCAAAATAGCTCCCAACCACCCGGCTGTCGCCGAAAGAACAGACCGGGGGCTTGGTGGGCCCAGCTGACTGCTGCCCGTACATCCAGTTGCCGAGCGCAGGGGGCGCCTGGCCCCAGGGGAAACGGAGAACGACCCCAGTGCCGCCGGCGGTCGGTCCAAAGCCCCGGGAGAGGCTCTGCAGACAAGCGAAGCCTGGCGGCTGGGGAGCATACCCTCGGGGGCAGGGCACCGAGGGCGGCTCGGGAGCAACGTCGACGCTGATCGTGTAAACGGCTCGGTTGATTTCGTTGAGGGCTGTGACCTCCACAGTGAAGGTCTGCACCCCCGAATACAAGACGGGTACCGTTATGACGTTGTTCCCAAACTTTCCGTTGGCGCACATGCCAGCCAGGGCGCGCCCGTTGACCACGACAGTCGCGCCCGCGGCGGCCGGCGCGGCCGCGACCTCAAGCACGCGCGCGTCGTAGGGCGCGCTCGCGGAGTAGAAGTGGACGTCGGCGCTGTATGCGGGTTTCATATCCAAACGTCCGAGGCCTAGGTTGTAGAGCGTGGCGTTGTCCGCTTCCGGGCTGATGTCATAACCGACGCAGTAAGCGTCGGTTGCCGGCAGCAGCTTGGAGCCGGGGCTTTGAAACCACGTGTAGCTCATCTCATTGGCCGAGGAGTCCCGGGGGAGAAATGTGATGGGCTGGGGGACGGGTACGAAGTCGAACCCGTTAATGCTGACGTCAAGGTTATATGTCCCTGGGGACATGTACGACCAGAGAACCGGCCGGCACCGCAAGGACGGCGTGGTTGAGTTTCCGCTGGGCGGAATGTAAAGCGCCGCTGTGGTCCCCATATAGGAGATCCGGCACTGCGCTGGCAGTGCAGCAAAGTTCTTGTAGCTGCTGGGGAATGAAGGTCCAGTAAGGGGAACGATTGCGTCGAACTGTGTGGCCACCCGTAATGTAGACGGCGCCGTGGTCAAGTTCCCGGGGGAGTAGGGCGCTGCAGAAGGAAAAGGATCGTGAGAAAGTCGAAGAAGCTGAAAGATTAAAGGACTGGGGACTAAAACATCGGGACACGAAGTGCAGACAGCGGAGCCTCGTAAGTGAGTGTGATGTAAAGGGAACTGAAGCACCTAGACTCGTTGCATAGGACCGGCGGTTGAAAGGCAAGATTACGTTACCAAGAGGTGTAAGGATTCAGATGCATGAAGCTTAAAGAGCCACTTGTAGAGAAGCTTGCTGATCAGCGGGCTCAGATTGCAAGATCATCACTATTCTACCTTCGCAGCTCCCAAGAACAGCACACAATTGAAATCCTTTTGTGGCTTCAGTTGCCTTGGCAAACCTGTTCGTTTGCAGATGTACGGACAGGAGACAACACAGGTTTCGATCTTTGGACAAACTGATCAGCGGATGTGAGATTGACTCACCGTGGTAAAAGAAACGTCCGCCGGCAGCGCTGAACGTGGTGCCGTCGAGACTGAAGGTCACGTCCACTGCGGCCGCCCCATCCCAGGGTGGCGCGTAGCAAACAATGCTCGTGCTGCTCCAGTTCTCGTACTCGGCCGTCACCTTGCGCCCGCCGAAGTTGCAGACTGGATTCTTCGCATTGATCGCGGGCTGGAATCGGTTGTAGTTCGGGGAGCACCACCAGCAGTTCCCAGAGACTGGCAGTTGACCGGCCGGGAATTGGAGCGCCACTCTAGTCCCCCCGGTCACCGGGCCCACGTCGGGGGAAAGGCTCAGCAGGCACGCGGCCGCGGGCGGCTTTTTTGGGTGGCCCTTGGGGCACGGCGATGCCACAAAGACGTCCACCGTGTATGACGTCAGCGAGAAGCCGTTTGGCGCCGTCACTTCCACGGCGATAATGTTCCAGCCGGGGGTCAACCGGGTCACAGTGTGCGCGTTGTTGCGCGCCGCGCCGCGCGACCAGTCAAGCGCCACGGGAACGCCCTGGATGCTAACCGAGGACAACATTGGGCCCGGAATAAAGTCAAGGCTCGCCGCAGTAGTGCCCGGCGGGGCGGTCGTCGAGTAGTTGAAGACCTTGGGATCGAATGCCGGGGACAGATCCCCGGTGTCGATGGTGAGGCCCGCGAGAGCGGCTACGGCGGCCGCGCCGGTTCGGAAAGCGATGCAGTATCGGGACGTCGCTGGCAGCCGGGTGAAGTTGGCCC
>DF237385.1:63235-79125 GCA_000708835.1 Klebsormidium nitens | reverse complement strand
ATGGTTTCTGGGTTCCCTTCCTGAATGGCGCCCTTCGAAAGCTAGACAACTTGCGATAGCTTTTAGCAGCAGATGCGGATATGTCTTCCTATGAACAAGTGGTTTTGTTATTGGGATTTTTCGTTCCTCACCGTTTCTATTGAGCGTGTGTGGTGGCTGTGACTGGTTACAATCTTCTTGGAGTCCTGGACACTGTTTGTGGGCTTCCATGTCGCGCAGGATTCGTGAGTCGACTAGTGCAGTTGCATCTATGTGACGTTGCAAATTGTCCAGTTTCATAGATACTCTCGTTTCTCGCTGCGGCCATGGACATGACCAGACTAGAGCTGCAGAGAGGCGACCTTTTCGGAGTTACTTGTCCAAAAGGCGAGACCTCAGTGTCCGAGTATGGATTGTGATGCGGTCCAAATGTCGGTTCCCAGAGTAGGTCGACCTCTGACCCTCACGAAGAGTGAGACGTGTATTAGGTTACGAGGTTAACTGTTGCCGGCGTCCAGACATACGTCTGTTAGCGAGGATGGTGAGCATGATTCTAAGCTCACCTCGGGACTGGTCGAGGCGCAGTCGTGTCCAAGCCCGAGAGTACAGGAGGAAAAACGGAATCAATCGTGACACTGGCGCCGTTTTCCAATGTAAATTTGGGTTTTTGCCGCTTCTGTGGTTCCTTAACCCGGGCTTCTGTGCCTTGTGCAGGATCGGGGGCCGCGACGTGGTTGAGGGGCTGCTCGACCTACTCTTGACCGGCTACAAAGTTGCAGACAGTGTCAACGTGGGCCCGGTCGACGCCGCCGGCGCATCCACGGGGTGCTTCTTCACGCTGCACGAGGCCATGCGCTCGGGCATCCTCTACTATCAGCGCCACAGCGCCAAGGCGCCGCGCTTCTCTCTCGTCGCGCCTGCGCTGCAACTGTGCAGGTATGTGGAACTGAAAGCTGGGCTTTTGGATAGAGGCTTTCGTTGTCTCAGACTTGCGGCATCAGCCTTGGCCGACACTTCGAGAGTTGAAGTTGCATCTCGCTGACGGACAATCCGAGAGTCTCTCGGCCGTTCTGCTGTTTTGCGTGCTTGTAGACACATTAGCTCTTCGATCAAGCGGTCTGTAATGATTTGTACATTGTTGGTGCCCGAAGGGTGTGGATACGACTGTCTCGTGAGCTGGATGTTCTGTGGACTGTCCTCTTGATGGCGTTCCTGAGTCTACATAAATATGGCACCTGATTGTCGCTCCCTTTGGTCTAGCAGAGACTAGTTGTGCAAGGAATCTGGTTGACAGTGTGGTTGTGGAGCTCTTATAAATCAGGGCATTTCTCTTCAAAATCGACGAGGTGCAGTTCTTCATCTGGGCACACATTCGCCATTGCGGAAAAAACTGGTCATGTGTCATGTATTGCTTCGGTTGTAAGCATCCGCATTTGGAGTCTCGGTTGGAGTTCCGGTTCATCGCCATTGTTCGTGAACAACAAATCTATGCTCGCCGCTGGCATGGAAAAGCCAGTCAAGAGCTTCCCTGGTGGCTCTCGTGCCACGGCTGGGCATGAATTAAAGCAAGTGAAAACCTGCCTCTGTCAGTCTAATTACTTGACTAACTGTCAGTCTACTCAAACTTGACTAACTTCTGCTGGTGCTGACCAAATCGTCAAGGCAGCCTACAGAACGGTTTACCATTCTGAAGCAGCTTTTGACGGATACTGGGACCCATCGGCCCATCACACGGAGGTGCTATTAGTACGATCGTGTTTTGGAACCACGTTATCTTTCCAGGTTGTTGGCGGACTTGAACGATTGATTTGTGTGAAACACGTTGTCTCTTCAAGTTGGTAGCGGAGGTGAATTACCCCCTCCCCCTCACAGCGTACGAGTTCCCCGCCTCGGGCCCCATTGACCCGGCGCACTTCGAGCACGTCATAGCGCAGCGCGAGAGCGCACTCGCCAATGTCGTTTCACGTTATGGCAACGGAACGGTGAGCCTGCGGGAAGCCTTTGGGGACGCGGCGTACATGAACGATGAGCTGAAGAGAGCCCGGATGCGGATGCTGCATCGGAAGCCGTTGGTGCTGCGCGAGGCGGTTCCCTTTTTTAAGACATCGGAAAAGCGGAGGTAAAGAAGCTTGCTTCATAATTGCTGCATACTTTTTCGTGTGTTGATTCAGATTCAGGAGAAGAAAGAGGGTTCTGATGGAAATGTACGATTGATTTGGATGGAAAGTAGAACTATCTTGTAGTGAAATACATTCTTACCATGGTGATGCTTGGATTGTCTTCATTTGAATTAGTCTGATGTGCTTACATTGGCAACTGCTTCGCATTCAGGAGTCACTTGCTGATTGTTTTTGAGGGAGAGTCGGTCATCGACACCCATTTGACGGGCTCTGGTTGTGTTACGTTCCTTTTTTTAAATTGCCGTTCTGAATTTCTCAAGGGTCTCTCTGACGGTTGGACGCTTTCGAGATCGAAGGGAAGTCTTAAAGAGACAGGATTTCTGGCCGGAAGGTTTTCATTGCTGTCCCCCTGCCTGACCACTGCAGGCTGTCGCGTACTTTTATTGCAATTTCGCCACCATGGCGTACTGTGCTGCAGAGTGATTGGGCCGCAAATATTTGATGGTTTCAGGTGCTGTTTCTGAATATCGGCCCCGGTTTGCAAATAGATGCTGGTGGGCGTTATTTTTTTTCCTTTGGTTTCAAAGTTGATGTTTTTCCCATTTACCAGAGTCGGGTTAACAGATTCAGCTTGCCAAATTTGAGTTGCCGACTGATTGGGCTCTGGTCCATTGGATCTTTCCAATAAAGTGGAATCGCAGAGGGATGTGACAATGCTTCTATAGTGGGAGTTCCGACACCAGTACTCAATGGTGTCCTGTGCTTATGCAGCGGAGAGGAGAACCCCGGTCGTCACCAGAAGGCCGTTGTCAAGCACGAGGTGGCGGTCGCTGGTTTGGCTACGCTCATCGACATCCGCGGTGGTTCCTGCATTCTGCTCTGTGACGGAGCAAACAAGCTGCCGTGCCCGCACCTGGACGTGAGGTACGTGAGGGGCGATCCAAGCGGGCCGAAAGAGTTCCTTTTCAGTGTCTATGCGAAGCGGCTCCTAACGGCAACGATGCTGGGGTTGAAATTCGTCCAAAGCTGGTACGAAGGCGTAAAGAAGCAGATGGTCCTTTACGAAAAGGAGTACCGGGTCATCTACGTCATCATTGCTTCTTGCGACTTTCACGACAAAGTGAAGGACTTCGTCAAGTCGCAGAACGACCTCGTGATCGTGGATAAGAACGGGCTGGCGAGCTATCTCCCGATTGTCGGCCAACGATCTGTCCTTCTGAAATACGAGTTTGAAGCGTAGTGCAGGGCTATGGGAGACGGCAGCGCTGAGGTTTTAGACAACTACATCGAGGACGAATACGTATATGGAGAACTGCATCAGCCAGGAAAGGGGAGACATGTGCACAATACACGAGCATCTCAATAACACATTGACGACGACTTCTTTGTGTGAGAATTTGTAAGCAGGGAGTGGACCAAGAATTGTTCTGGGGCCTTGAACGCCGTTGTCCGTTTCAAGTTTGTCACTCTTCATTAGGCAATGCATTTGTGCGAAAGCGATCAGCTTGTTCTGGGTCTTTTCGAATGTGCGAATGAGAATGAGACGACAATTGAACATTACCTCCACATTGAGGTGCTCGATCGGTACATTTTTTCCCTTGCTCGACGATGACACACAAAGAATTCTGTCAAGCAGCATGTAAGCCTTGCAGGATTACATGCATATCAGAGTGGCACTTAGTGCTATTTTATACTGAGACATACGGACAACGATTGAATGTATCAATCAAGCCTTCATGCAAGGCCGTCGATCCTTGCACATGGGGGCAACAGGTCAACGAACGGCCGAGATGGTATGTGTATGTTTGGCGGCCGCTTAAAATTGGTGTGTTTAGTATAGATCCATATAGAGCCAGGCATTGCCATTCAGGACGCCAGCCCGCGATCTACTGATATGGGCCGCATGCTGTGAATTATATATGATCAATCAATATGTACATGCATATCCATTGAGATATATACAGCGGGTATCAATGAGTCATGAGCATTCGCAATATATGTAGTTAGACTCATGATCAGGTGTCGCCGCCGCCGCTTCATGTGTGGTCGCGGTTGCTGTTGCGAAAGAACATCTGGGCGCTAGATCATATCGGCGCCACAACATGTCATTTACATCACTCTGATGGGCCGAATCCGGAGTGGCTGCGTCGCAATGATCTAGCGCGATCGCGAGGCATGTAGTAGAGCGTTTCTTGAGTGCCAGTGAATGAGAACATAATTGGGGATACAAGTACTACCACGCCCACATCACTAGCATGGATCGAGGGGAACTCACTTACATTGGCCATCGTTTAGGTTGCACAAGTTTTTTGGCCGCCATATCTATCTCATCCCTTACTACATTGAATAGAGCAAAGGATGCCCAAGTTGCATCTTTGCCCGGCTCAACTCACCTATGCACTTTGAACCTGAAGCACTACTCAACATCATCTACACAATTGTTTGAAACTACTTGAATGGTTACAACCAAATATTGTCTCCCATCTGATTGCGACACGAACTGAATCAAAATGGGATCGAAACGCGACACCATCGGGCGTTCACGACAGCTGGAGTCGCGACAAACCATCTCGGCGCCAAATCATGTCGGCACCACAGCATGTCACTTGCATGGTGAGTACCGAGCGCACGATTCTACCGTATCCCGAAATACGCGGAAGCCCACAATATCTACGTACTAGAGTCGTCGATACTAAATCTACTAAGTACTCTAGCAAACTCCGGCTGCGCGGATTGTACCGACGGTACGGAAGTCCCGGTAGTCCGTGTCAGCTTCATCGTGACCGTAGACTCGGGCCCCACCATTTCGGAATCTTCGTTGAAATCCTCGATCGACTGGCGGCCGCTGCGCCGCCCACTGCGCTCGCTAGCCCGCTCGCGTGTACCGGCCACCCGGTGGTGGGCCCGGCGTTTCCGGTGGGGGTCCCAAGGCAATACAGATGCCGCAAGGTTTTTGATAATGAGGAAATGTGCTATAAAGAATTGAAAGGTCGCATTGCTAATAGGACCTAGGTACCGTGTGCAATCCACCACCTCACAGGCGCAACGCAGAATCTGCATTTTCGACTTCCTCATAGCTCATTGGCTCCATCAGTCTCTGCGGTTCCGGGTTGCGATCGGTATATCGGACGGCCGGGAACTTCAGCGACATATCTAATGACGTCAGAATGACCACCAGCTAGCAATGGCTGCCGAGCTGAACCATCTCCTCGTTGGAAGCATGGTGCTGTTTGCAGCGGCGCTCCTCATACAATGCAACCTACATGCAGTTGGAGCTTTGAACTTTGTAATGAATCCATACAGCAAGCTGCTTGTGATTTTATAAGACCAGAAAATGACTTCTACCTCTTGTATCAAGGCCCGCTGCAAAGTATGGCGTATGGTTTCGAAGGCTCAAGGAGCTCTCCATTCACAAGCCTTCTGCGAAGCTGCAATTAGCCCAACAAGCAGTTTGCGTGGTTCTATGAGCTCAAAGCAGAAGAAACAAGAACATTCATTCATGGGGAACCTCTTTTGAGCTGCAGCGATGCGTGCCGCAGGCCTGCCTAGGGCAAAGGTGCCTCGCTAGATGGCAGCCATGAGCCTCCTCAAACTGATGACAGGCTTGGAGTTAGTTGAAGATTACAGCCAAGTCTGCGTATGGTCTACATATTTGGATTACGCACCTTCTCTTCCAATTTTGACACTACAATCGGGCGGCGCTGGGTCCAGGTCCTTTCATCGTACGGTTGTGCTATGAGTTTCGGAGTTGCGCCATGCAAAGCTAGATTCGGCGTTCCGTCTGTCAATACAAGGCAATGCCACGCGTGACGGCGTTTGCTGGCATTAAAGGGGAGTTTGATTACGCGTAATCACCGGACGCGAAATGTGAAGCGGCAGCCGTCGGTAACAGTCCGTCAAATCGCGAACCGTCGATCATAGAACCGCCAAAAACAATCAACGGTTCATCCGCGGGCTTTGAGTCTAGCGACCGGTTGGAGGCTTCAGGCAACGGCGTACGGTCACATGTGTTTTTAGCTGAGTCCTGGTGGAAAGCACAGCTAAACAACATATTGCTGTGGAAGTCAGAGGACTTGCGCCGCATAGCGCCGGAATGTCCGGGGCGTACAACTCGGACATCCCTAAAATCAAGAAAACTCAATCCGATACCGTAACGAGTTCACCTCAAAGGAAAGCACTGTGAATCTATGTGCGCCGCTCTGCGGGGCACACAAAAAGGACGCCAAAGGAACCTGTTTTGCCGTGAATCGACCCTGACTTTGGGATTGCGGCAATGCGCTCTGCCACTACGCCAAGCCCCGATCCCCCGAGCACAATCCTGTCTTGTCAAAAGGGGTCTAATAATATAGGGGCACGCCCTGTTTAAAGTGGGCGTAGGCGGCAGGCCATGCATGGACACTTCAGGCGGACGGCAAGATTAGGACTCCAGAACTTTCATTGGACGGCTAAGGGCTTGATTTGTTTGACCCCATACAAGACCTTTCGAGGACCAGCGCACTGCGGTACCGACCGAAGCTGGGCATCCGAGCAGGGACCGGAGGCTGTCCCGAGGTACGGTACCATTGGGTACCGCGGTTCCCTAGTGTGACGTCGTCCTACCCGGGGTACGTAAGCGTAAAATGGTCATCAAAAGGATGGGGCAAAAGAGTCACTAATCTTCGGATTCGAGCCCTGGCCCACCCGGGCCTGTTGGTTTTAAGGCGAGCGCGCTTGCCACTTCGGCAAGGGGCACAAAGAAGCCAAACATTTTTCGGAACCGCACGGGAGTCGCCGTTTGTCCTAGAAGAGGTGGGTACCGCGCAAGATTGATTTCAAGTACCGTTGCAAGCTAGTGGACTGCGCGCCGATTGGCGCATCGCGCAGCCGTCTCATCGGACGGTCGTGCTTCGATAGACTTGAAGCACAACTTCGAAAAAATGCGCAGCTCCTTCCTTCTTTCTTGACGAAGCTTAGAGGACTGAGCTTTTTCCGAGGCGCTCGGGCGCCATTGTTTTTTTGTTCCCACCCGAACCCACCCTATAATTCATTCTTTCAACAGTCATGGCAATCAAAATGCTGAAGACTATCATCCTTTATCACCTACCACTCAGCTCTCGCCCAGCGGCTGGTCTCTGCCTCCCATTGGCCACTCTCTCCAGGACTCTGCCCACATGGCAACGCACCACTGTCTGGCATCTCCGCCTGGTAGCACAGGATTCCAAGCCACTGCTTGCGATGTAGACCACAAATTAACCTGCGATGGTAAATCGATACCATCCATAAACAGCCATATTCACCTGGCGCACCCTACATCCTCCGGAAAGTGAAGCTTCATACAGCTTCCCCGCAAACGCATTCACCTTATAAGGTGACCAACACCTGCCATATTCACCCGGCGCCACATTGGCCACGCTCAAAACACCTGAGCGCCGCCACCCGAAGAACAGCCGTATTCACCCGGCGCCACGTTTGGCTCACCTTGGAAGCCTCTGAGCAAGCAGCTCAACTTTCGCCGTATTCACCCGGCGGCCGCCGCCTATCCCGGCCAAAACGGTTTTGCCTGCGCGCGCACTCGCGTCTTCCCTTTGACCCAGTTCAGCTGACATCAGCTCAGTCGGCTACCCGGTCCCTCGCACTGCGCTGGTACCGTACCGCTCGTATGGAACGAACCCTCACTTCGAGCGGTGCCTAAAGTGCCAGTGCCTGCAAATGTAGGTAGGCCACCCATCAGAATGCGGGCGAGCGTGCTACCTGACGCCTTTGAAAGTGCATCTAGCTGGAAAAATGGCGCCAAGCTCCTCTCTGTGGTCGGCTCCGTACAATGCCACCGTCAAGGCGGGGTTACAGGCCCTGGAAGCCAACTGGCTGCCCGATGTTCTCCTGCGACAGGCGATCCGTTTCTTGTTCGGCCTGCGCTTCAAGATCAGCAAGAGGGAGACATGCGAGGAGCAGTTGGCGGATCTGATGAAGTTTGTGGCAGGCAAGTCTGAATTCTTGCAAGTTTTCACCCCTGTCCTTCCAGAGAATGTTGCTCTGCTTTGGGGATTGCAATGGAAGGAGTCAAAGTGGTGTACGACTTTGTGCTGACCAGAATGTGTAGCATGTCCCTGAGATCTGTGCAGATGGTGACTCTGGTTCCTCATTCGGCTCTCGCAGACATAATGCTGTTATCAATAGTTGACTGTTTAGTAGTGTGTTGCCTCAGGGCCCCTAAATGTCTTACTTGTCACAGCGATTCCTCGGGTCTGCTATCAACCGTGTTTGTCAAAGTGCTGGGATTTGGCGCTGCACGTAAAAGCTTCCTGATAACAAGTGGTCACCCTGCAAGTGGTCGCCATATTGGTGCGACCACCATGGCAGAAAACGTTGGGAACATTGTTGGATCCCTGGTGGTCTATACAGCTGTTGAGACTCCTTTCAGCCCGGACAAACACATTCGACCTCAGTTTTGTCCCCCCTCATAAATTATCCTTTCAATAGTGTCCTGTCACCACTGTTAGGTGGAACTGGCTTCGTCTCTGATGGAGAGGTGGTGCTTGATATATGGCTCTGGGAATGCAAGGTAAAACTGTGAGATCATTGAAAGTGATCTATCTTCTACAGTCGACTTGCGTATCGCTTAGGAAGATCAGCGATGCCGAGAATTCAGAATGACACCCCCAGTATCTCTTGCCAAGAACAACCCATAGCGTCAGTTTGCTGTCAGTGTGTCTGATTGTGTATATGGTGAGAGAACTTTTTGTTTGATTGTCAGATTATTTTCTACCGGCCTTCTTCGCATATGTCCTCACTTTTCTGCCGTTCTTCTAAAGCTGGTGACTTAGGTCAAGCTCAAGCCCGCTTGCGAGATCAGCCTGCACGTTAGCAGCCTGCTTACTTCCCTGTTGAAGACTGATATCTTGCCAGAACGAGTTTGAGCCTGGTATAACTTCCAACTTTGAATGGTACGCCAATAAATATGTCAGGGAAACCAATTTTCATGAACGTAGAACTTCTCCTACACGAGTTTGCACTGCTCTGCCGGCAAGGGCAGGGGCAGATGATAAAAAGTATGCGGGGCACAGAATTAGGATTGCTTAGAGTACAGCATGAAATCAAGTTGCGATGTCTGTCTTTCGACATTTAAAGATGGACGCACCAGATTTGGTGGGCTTAGAGGCTTGTGCCTTTTTTGGCCCAAACCCTTCGTGGAACCCTGTCCTAATCTGACCTGGCTGCCCGTGCGGATTTCTTGCAAATTGAGGTTGTTATGTGAAGATTGAATGGCTGCAACACGATTTCGGCCATTGTAAACCTCTGCAATTGCCTCTTCAAGGCTCGATACTTGAGTCGGTTCTAAGAAACATGTCTGTGTATTCGTGCAGGTCTGAAGAAGATGCCCGTCGCTGTGAACACGAAGGAAGCCAACGAGCAGCACTACGAGGTACCGACTGAATTCTACAAGCTCTGCCTCGGGAAGCAGCTCAAGTACAGGTGAGCGTTCAGTTCTCAGTGTTACGGACTGAGCTTAAAAGCACGAGAGTTGTCAAATCATCTTCTCTCCTTTGGCATTGATTCTTGTTAAGCGCTTGACGCTGCAATGCATCTGAAATAATTCATCTGTCTCGCTTCGATGATCGTGAGGTGCTGTCTTGAGCACATCCTGTTTCTGCAATCAACTTGCAGAGCGGCTTTCTACTCGCATGCTGGTGGAAACCCCTGAAGCCCTTCTTAGGAACAGTCCTGCCAATCGCTAACAAAGAGATGGCAAAGAAAGGTCGGGAGATTTTTCTGCTGACGTGGCAGGTTCTTGTTTTGGCTACTGACTCTCTTTCTGGGCCTTTGGCAGTTTATTGAGCGGGTGAAGCAGCGCCACGCTGACGCTTTTACTCTTTGGTCGGCGCGCAAGCTCAAATCCGCTGCGGTTTTCTCTGCAGCTCGTGTTACTTCCCGACGCCGAAGTCCACGCTAGACGAGGCAGAAGAGGCCATGTTGCAAATGTACGGAGAACGGGTGCGACTAGATAACGGGCTCGACATTCTGGAGCTGGGTTGCGGGTGGGGGTCGCTCAGTCTGTGGATGGCGGCACATTACCCGGGGAGCAGGGTCACCGCAGTTTCCAACTCGACGACGCAGAAGGACTACATAGACGGGGAGGCGAAGTGAGTGGCGCGAGTTGCCGGGCGTTTGCTCACGTGTGCTCCTGTATCTTGTGATGGATTTGGAGGCCATCGGAAGAGGACGAAGCGGAGAATGTGATGCTTGTGTAGAAAAACTGCACTCCGGGGACTGAACCTGGGTTTGGGTACCTGCTCGTTATCCGGACTGGTTGGCATGCCGGTATATCAATTGATCTAAGAAGAGAAGTTGCAGATTGCAGAATTTGTAGAATGGTACCGTTCTGTCGGCTGAAGCGGAAAAGCCGAATGGAATCGTTGCCTGAACACTTCTTCTGACCACTTCTACAACCTACACTTGCACTGCATCTTTCAGAGCGCACAACAGGGTCGATCCGACCCAAACTTTTGCTCTGCTTATTTTTGCACTCAACATCCGTTTCCAGACTTCGTCGCTCCGTTAAGAGATGAATGAGAGCTGATATTTCGCTAAATGGCTGCAGGAAGAGGGGCCTAAAGAACCTTACGATACTCACGTGCGACATGAACGTATTTGATGCGCCCGGGACGTACGACCGGGTAGTGTCCATCGAGATGTTCGAGGTGAGCCGTTTACGATTTGTCGGTATTTCTCCCACTCCCTTACACCCTTTTTCCATATCGGCCGTGAAAAGCGGAGCTCGGATGCTCTTTTGAAGTGATCTCTGAACCTCGCTCGGTTTTGATATTTTACGAACTTCTGAACTTGCTCTGTTGAATTCTACCCCTCAGCGTCAACGCTGATCATATATTGATGGCCCAGCTGCCCGTTGGGTTTTGTCCACTCTCTTCTAAGATGCCGCATCTGCTGAGTTGCAATATCCGCTGCTTAGTCTGGACTGTTTGAACTGCATTGCCTGGCGCGTATTGCAGAACCACTTTCTGCAAGTCTTTCAGGCTAAGCATACTTTGCTCGGATTCACCTATCCACACGTTTCGTCATTTCCTGGCCGGCAACAAGAGTCCTGATGAAGACAACTGCAAAGCTTGGGCCGTTCGATGAACCGAGCTTAACCATCGGACAGTTGACTGCAGAACGTGGGCCGTTCGATGGACCAAGCTTAACCATCGGACGGCTGACCGCAAAATTTGGGCCGTTCGATGGACCAATTGTTAACTATCGGACGGCTGACCGCAAAACTTGGGCCGTCCGACAGACCAAGCTTAACCATTGGACGGGTCAGATCTTAAAGTGTCGCAAAGAATGAGTCCGGTTAACGGCCGACTTTGGACAAATGTAACATCGTCACACTGACCGGAATCTGATTCTCCCGCAGCACATGAAGAACTATCAGGAGCTGCTCAGGAGGGTTGCCACGTGGCTCAAGCCGGAGGGCCTGTGCTTCATCCACATCTTCACGCACCTCTACTTCGCGTACCACTTCGAGGTGCGCAAGTTGTCCTTTTCTTGCCCTAATTAGTGCTTCATCTATGTTCTTATGCACCTCTACTTTGCGTATCTCTTTGAGGTGCGCAAGTTGTCTTGATACTACTTCAAAAAGTGGATTATCCACATCTTCACGCATCTTTACTTCGCATAGGGTATACCACTTCGAGGTGCGGGGGTGTCTCCGCTTCTTTCGTTCTCTGTTTTTTGCTGCCAAAGGGTGGAGATTGGCGGTAGCATGGCGAGTTGAATGCACGAACCGATTCTGTGCTGCTGGACTTAGGCCGCAAATGCAGCGACGACGACTGGATGGCGCGGAATTTGTTTACGGGTACTGCATTCATGATTTGATGTTGAACTCAACGGCTGCTTTGATTGTCTAGGATTAAGTTTTGACGTGGAATGCAGGATATCGACGAAGATAAGTGGCTTGCGCCCGAGGTTTTCACGGGGTGCCACATCGTTGTTTCGACGTCTAACTTCACGGCTGCTCTTTTTGTCTGAGGTCAAGTTTTGATGCCGAAGGCAGGATTGTAGCGATGCAGACTGGATGGCGCGCAATTCCACCATCTATAAATGAACGTCGATTACTACGACTGCTTTAGTCGTTGTATACAACGTTCGACGGCGAACCGCAGACAACGGCGATGAAGACTGGTTGGCCCGTGTTTTCTTCACGGGTTGCCACATCATTGTTTCGACGTCAGAAGTGATGACTACTTTGACTTGTCTGACTAATTTTCGACGTTGAACGCAGGATAACGGCGACGACGACTTCTTTCAGCGCAACTTTCTCTATGGGGGGCACCTTCACCTTTTCGACGTCGAAAGCCTGGGCCGCTTTAGTTGTCTGAAACCAAGTTCCGACGTCGAATGCAGGATAACGGCGACGACGACTGGATGGCGCGTAATTTCTTGTCGGGTGCTTTATCGACAAATCTCGATATCGAAACCTACTGGTGCCTGTACTCACTGCAAATCAAGTTTCGACGTCGAATGCAGGATAATGGCGACGACGACTGGATGGCGCGCAACTTCTTCACGGGAAGCACCCTCACCCTCTCGACATCGAAATTCTGGGCGCTATCAGTAGCCTTGAGATCAAATTTCGATGTCGAATGCAGGATAACGGCGACGACGACTGGATGGCGCGCAACTTCTTCACAAGGTGCCACATCACTGTTTCGACAACAACCCTCGCAGCGGCTCTAATCCTTCTAAACCGTACTTTCGACGTCGAATGCAGGATAACGGCGACGACGACTGGATGGCGCGCAACTTTTTCACGGGGGGCACCTTCACCCTTTCGACGTCGATATTGTGGGCCGCTTTAAATGTCCGAAACCGACTTTTGATGTTGAATGCAGGATAATGGTGACGAGGACTGGATGGCGCGCAACTTCTTCACGGGGGGCACGTACACCCTTTCGACGTCGAAATCCTGGGCCGCTTTAGTTGCCTGAATCCGAGTTTCGACTTCGAATGCAGGATAACGGCGACGACGACTGGATGGCGCGCCACTTCTTCACGGGGGGCACCATGAACTCGGACGACACGCTGCTCTACTTCCAGGACGACCTCTCCATCGCGGACCACTGGCGGGTCAACGGCACGCACTACGGACGAACCAGGTAGGGTTAAGCGGAGAGGTTATAGTTTGCTTGGTTATCAATTGATATCGCATGGAGGTTAACCAAGAACAGAAAGGGGCTCGCGAGACATATGCTACATCACGGTTGGTTAGAGGCTTCCCAGGAGCGGACTACTGGCGGGTCAACGGCGCGCACTACGGGCGAACCAGGTGGGGTTAAGCGGAGAGGTTAACTTTTGCTTGCTTATCTCTTGATGTCTCGTCAAGGTTGACCAGATCAACAACTGGGCTCGCAATTGAGACTCTGTTTCAAATCGCGGTTGGTCAGAAGCTTGGAGCGGAACATTGGCAGGTCAATGGCACGCACGACGGGCGCACCAGGTAGGACTAGCTGGAGACGTTATGTTTTGCTTGCTTATCTCTTGATATCTCGTTAACGATGGCCAAGATCCAGATCGAGCTTGCACGTAGAGGGTTGTTCCTAACCACGGTCGGTTAGAAGCTCTCCAGGAGCGGAGTAATGGCGGGTGAACGGCACGCACTATGGGCGCACCAGGTCGGGTTAAGCGGAGAGATTATCTTCTGCTGGTTCTTGGTTTGACAGGCTTCGTTTTGTCTAAGCAGGATGTTAAAAGGATCTGCACGTGAGAAAATGTTCCTTATCACAGTTGGTCAGAAGCTTTCCAGGAG
Source organism: Klebsormidium nitens (assembly GCA_000708835.1). NCBI lineage: Eukaryota > Viridiplantae > Streptophyta > Klebsormidiophyceae > Klebsormidiales > Klebsormidiaceae > Klebsormidium > Klebsormidium nitens. The sequence goes on along the minus strand of DF237385.1, from coordinate 65,244 downwards.
CGGACCACTAGCGTGTAGAGTGGCACGCATGGTGTGTCCACCAGGCAGGTTTAACGGTTCTGGTCAACGCTAACGGTTTTGACCTGGACTCCAAGTTTTGGCTAATTGAACACAAGTTTCTGAATCAAAGACCACTGGCGGTGAACGGACGCACTACTGGCAAAGAAGGTGAGTGAAGGTTTGGATACATGCCAAGAAATACTGCTTCGTCACTGTTACTTATAAACCTCGGTTTCAAGACTGGGGACCACCGAAGAACACCGCATCTGCAGGTCGACTTGACGATAGAGGGTTTAACGCCCTGAATGACGGGAACGACGCCGTCGGAGTACTCAACGTTATGATCTTCGATGTTCAGTACCTTCTTCGTGACAAGCTTTGAACGAGGCACCAACATCTAGCAGGTTTGATAAAACGGCTCTCAGTGTTAGGTTTGCGAACGAAGGCGTCGTATCGAGTGCCGGCTCGATTACTTCAGGCCCCGTACATTTGTTGATTGTCCGGTCTTCGTGAAAGTCTTGGAGAAGGCGAAAGTTGATAGATTGTCCTCGCTTGGGCACGGGTACACGTAGCGCTTGAGCTATCCTTAGCAAAGCTGGCGATTACCCCGGTTCAGCAGTGAGTGTCTCTGGCAGGTAATTACCCTTAAAAGGAGCGGTAATGTCATACATGTATGGCCGGGGAATTGAATACAGCGGTAACGGCTGTGTCTAAATGCTGATGCACTCATCCGTCGCAGCGAGGCTTGGCTTGTCAACATGGACAAGAATATGCCGCAAGTACGGAAGATCTTCGCGGAGGTGTACGGAAAGGACCAGGTGAGGCGACACGAGTTCGGAAGACATGCTTTTGGCTAACATCAGACGCTGGTCGGCACTCTCTCTGCGTGATTGGAACCTGTCTTTAATATTGCCTTATGGTTCCGCTATGTTGCAATCTTGGTTAGCACGTCTGAGAATTTCAAAAGAACATGGTACATATTTTAGGCCTGAGAGTTTTCTAGTCCGTTTGCGTCGAAAGTCCGTTGGGTCGCTCAGATTTTACTGAAGATCGATCGTAGAAATGGCCCTTTAGTTGCGTGCAGGCCGGTCCAACATCTGACAAAGCTGCAAGCCAGGACGCATATTTCGTCGTTTTTGACGTATCCAGTAGCCCTTCGCTCACAAGTCTAAGCTAGACGTAATCCTTCAAAGCTTCGTGGATTGCTAATGGAGCGGCGGTGAATCGTTTGACGTCTGCTGGTGTCACTATCCAGGATTTTAATGACTCCCTCGACTTGTATCTGCAGGTCACGAAGTGGGTCGTCTATTGGCGGACATTCTACATCGCCGTGGCTGAGCTGTTCAATTACAAGAACGGAGAGGAGTGGATCGTCTCACATTATCTTTTCAAGAAGAGAGCGGTTTCTGGCCCTGCCCCGTCTCAGAGTAGCCAGCATTGATTCTTTCCGAGGGACCTTGTGCTCTAACTTATTTGCCTTGACTGGAAAAAGTGAATAGTCACCTTGCAGGCTTCCAACAAAGATGAGATTCCGTGCTTACCACAGGAGCTTAAGAGGATAGGCACAGGCAAATACCAGTTATGTATACGACAATGATTGACAATGATTTGGAGATTGTGATTGAAGTGTCCTGGATGTTATGCGTTGCAAAGTTGTTCAACGGTTGAACGAGGTAGAACCTGTCAGTGTACCAACCTTCAATCGGAGGGGATGGAAGCAGTGCTGAAAACGATTGCTCGCACAACAGGGTGCATTTGAGTGCAGACTGTCTCGTTCATCAGTAGCTCTAGGCTCAGAAGCAAATCAAGGATCTTTGAACTGCATGGAGAGTAATTCGCTCCCCAACCGATGTCAGAGTAAGGATTGATGCAGGCCGCCGCGCGTATACCGCATTCAATGGACGTGCCCCATCAGTAACGACGATCCTCAACGTAGAATTCATCAGTGGCATGTTGGGCATGCATGCATGCAAGTGCAGTTGCTGTTGCAGCGCGCTCATGTCTGCAAC